>MU863950.1:0-181678 GCA_033296885.1 Triangularia verruculosa | reverse complement strand
GTGAAGATACTGAAGAGAGGGAAGATACTGAAGAGAGGGAAGATACTGAAGAGAGGGAAGATACTGAAGAGAGGGAAGATACTGAAGAGAGGGAAGATACTGAAGAGAGGGAAGAGGTTGATAAAGCATGTCGGGAAACCATTGTCCGTCTGCTTTTGGCGACTGGCCGAGTTAATCTGGACATAGTCGGCAGCAACAGGATGACGCCGGTCATGATGATAGCGAGGGCTAGATCCAAGGCCCTGCTTGGTGTGTTTTTGGTCTTGGCCCAGAAAGCCCTTGACGATTTTCTTGTAAACGCCAATGGTTTCAATATCCTCCTTCACGCTCTCGTCGGACGTAATTGGGAATGTGTGGAAACACTGTTAGAGACGAGGCTATTCGAGTTGGGTCATATGTTGCCCCGCGAATTGCCAGAGCAAGTGCCCGAAAACCTGCCCGATGACCGATCTGATATCCACCCTGGCGATCTAACCAGCGACCTACTCAATCAGCCACCGGGTAAAGACTGTTGGAATAATTTGTATGCTGGGCACACAATTTTGAGCTACTTAGTTGCTCGAGGGTGTCCTCCTGACATGATAAAACGTCTGCTCGTGCAACATGACGTTGAAATCAACGCACGAGGGCGAAGCGGCAATACGTTACTAATGGAAGCCATAAAGGCTGGTCAATGGGGAACGATGAATCAGATATTGAGCATCGCGGGAGTAGACCCCAACATACCTGATGTCAACGGCGATACACCTCTCACAGCTGCTATCAAAAGCGACAGGTCAAAATACGAGTCACGCAGGATTATAAGCCGTCTGTTCGGACATGAGCTCGTGAACGCAGCAACACCGGATAATGACGGTCGGTCGCCTCTTTCTCTAGCGGCGGAGCGAGGGTTGGTGAAAATGGTCGAGCGTTTGCTCACTTTTGATCAGGTCGATCCTGACTCTAGGGATCACGAAGGGCGAAGTCCCCTGTCTTGGACTGTCTATCCAACTTGTGATCCCCGTGACACAACAGCTGACCGAGAAGTGATTGCAAAACGATTGCTCCAAACCGGCAGGGTTGACCCAAATGCTGAGGATAATGCAGGATGGAATCCGTTAGCGCTGGCCATCAGGGAAGACCTGGGAGACGGGATACTAAATTTGTTTTTGACCCGGGGAGACCTGGACTGGCGACGCGTGGAGAAATGGGGTAGGATATTTTTGATCACGTCGATGGGGCGGAGAGAGCCTGATCTTGCTCGAAAGATCTATGGCATGCTCGGTTTTCGCTACGATGATGTCAAGGCCGTCATAGAAATCCCTCTCAGCCAAGCGACTGAGGAGAAGCAAGAATCCGACGACGAATCCCGCAACGTCGAGTTGAGGCGGTGGATATGGTGGGATCACAAGACCCTACTTACGCTCCCAACGCAACGCGAGTCTGACTATGACGGCGTTAACGTCGATGATCGCGGGCTTTGTCGAGGATGCGAGATGATCGACCTTGACAAAGCGTTCTCCCGTATACAAACACAAGAAGCAGACAATGGTCTTCTAGTGGCGAAGCTTGACGATCTACCAGCGGCAGAAAGTCAGCGATCATGCGGGCTTTGCCAGCTGATAGCCGACGTGAGTCCTTCGGATAAAGAGTCTGCCGAGGACCAGGGCGTGTTCCATTTACGAGCTTTCTCTGCCAACTTCACATGGCTGTGTGAAAACCAGAAATCCCGGTTCTCTGATTTACCGGTATCCCTTACAGATACGGTGTTCCTTGCTGTTGTCCTATTCAGTGCCTGGAAGTCGAATCAAGGGAGAAATCTTTTGACGGGCAAAAATCATGTCTTTGAGTCCCTAATGCGTTCTGGCTTCATAGGACGGATGGGATCCAACTGCTTGCGTCAAGAGCGAGCCCTTACGATACAGCACATCCCGAGCACTGGGTTGGACTTTGGTCAAATCAAGGGCTGGATTGTAGAATGTGTTGAGAGACATTCCGGTGCCTGCAACACCACGAGTGTGAATCCAATTCCGCACTTCCGCCTTATTCACTGCTCTACTCGGAAGATACTCAGCCCAACCGGCGCAGTCCCGTACACGGCATTGAGTTACGTGTGGGGTGCGGTTGAGGATGACGGAAAGGAGCTCGATACACTTGATGGGCACAAGCTGGAAGCTGTCGTGGAAGATGCAATCGACGTTACTCTCAGGCTCGGCTATGATTACCTCTGGGTGGACAGGTATTGCATTGCGCAACAGCATGGAAGCATCAAAGACGAACAGTTACGGAACATGAGCACGGTTTACCAAAACGCCGAGGTTACGCTCATCGCCGCGGCCGGGGAGGATGCAACCTTCGGCCTGCCGGGCGTGGGTCAACGGCTCCGAGAACCTCGACCGGTGGTCAAAGTCCAAGGCCACATCCTGACTTCTATCCCTCCTGATCCGAGCCGCATAATCAAGTCATCCAAGTGGGCCACTCGTGGGTGGACTTATCAGGAGGGCCTGCTTTCACGGCGTCGTCTCTTCTTCACGCAGCATGAGGTGTCATTTGAGTGTGGCGAATTGCTTGCCAGAGAGGCTATCAAGTTGCCTACGATTTTCTCTGTATCTAAGCCACAGGTCTTCCCCCCCCGGTCAAGCTCATGGTTCATTCCTCCTGGCAGTGTGTTCGACAAACGGGAGGCGGGCTTGGGCGTACACGAACTGATCTCTGGGTACATGCAACGGGATCTGACGTACGAATCGGACGTTTTGAATGCTATGCTTGGGATCTTCCACGTGTACACCACAATCACACCTCAGCCACTTTATCACTTATGCGGCATCCTTATCGTGACGGTAAACAAAGGGCCCGATAGACAACACAACCAGGTTCTGCTGCGTGGATCAGACGACGAGAAAACTAACCTGGCGGCATTTATCAGGGGCTTGTTATGGACTTCGGCCCCTACTGGAAGGCGACGTGCCGACTTTCCCAGCTGGTCATGGACGGGCTGGCAAGGCATCTCCACCCTCGACCCAAGATACGGGTTTGCTACCTCTCACCCGGTCGATATCTCCATTGTCGAGCCCAGAAAGCCAGGTCCCCCCCTTGCTTGGTCAGATTACACAAAATTGTCAGGTGAGGAGAAGCAGACGCGGTTTTCGCATTATCATGTCCTTCAGATGGAGGGGCTCGTGGTCCAGGTCAGCCTTCGCTCGACTGATAGCAGGATAAATTATTCCGGGTGGGATGTCAGATATCAAGCCATTTTGGAGTTGGGGGATGACGTGCTGGTAGGGGATTTTTGGCCAACGAAGCAGTGTGACGTGAGTGCGAATGGTAGGTTACTCACAGACTCTTGGATGGGCGTGTTTATGACGGCGGAGAAGGTGCTGGTTGTTGAGGAGCAGGCTGATGGGCTTTGGGAGAGGATTGGGGTGGCGGATTTTTGGAATTCGATGAGGCATTATGAGGATAAGCCAGATGGGTGGTATGGGTTGGAGAAAAGGACTATTTTGCTGGGATAGATGGTGTTGGCTGGGTCTGTGTTGAGTATGATTTGCTTTGTGGTTGGACTCAGGAGAATTCTTTTCTTTCTACTAGACATACTTATACTTTGGCTATCACATATGTAAGTGTTCTCGTGGGCTGGTTAATCTTGATGTCAGGCTACGGATCGATAGAGACTCCTTCAGGCGCGATACACCTGGGAAGATAGTCGAGAAGCATGAGAGGTTCATCGATATTCCTCCCAAAGCTACGAATAACCTTTCAAGATCGGTGACAAGCCTCAAAAAGCTCCCATTTAGATCACAATGCTGAGGAAATAACTTGCACAACAAACACCATAGTCTTGCTTGTGATTATTCTATGAGTTTACAATATATGGCATTATGTCTGCAGTTTTTGTGGCAATTATATTGTAAGATTGATTAAAGGCCCGTGCATTTAAGTCGCGGAGGCAGCTCCACTCGGAGCCCAACAGGGGTAACTTCCCAGCCCCAAGACGCCAACTGTAGGAAAACAGCGTCTCAGCGCCACGGCGAAAAGGCCAGCTCACTGCGAAAGTGCAAACACCAGGTTCCATTTTCCAACGGGGGCCGAAGACATCCAATCCGACGACAGCCGGGCCAAGCGAACACCCGCTCCTGTGCAGGAAGAACGAAGGATTACGATAATCATTATTTTGCTCCCTTTTCCCTTCCCTTTCGACATACCAGTAGCCTCTTCTGTACACCTGGCCTCGGTCAAGGTACCCTTATTTCTTCCCACCACTACCACCCGACGCCACACCACCGCATTGCGACCTTGACATCACCAAGTGACTTTGATTCTTGACATACGACACATTTGTGCCCGCCAATCTGAGCTTTAGACGTTCCAACCCCACGAACAGAGCACTGCCCATTGGCGACCAACGCAATGCTGTTTAAGTCGACTCTGTCAGCCCTGTGGCTGGCTGCGTCCGCTTGGGCCGCCGGTCAGAATGAGGAGGGGGATGTCAAGAGCATAGGGGTACGCTGAGTCGTCATCGCTGGGCTGTATGTTTCTTGATTATCAGTTGGGCTAACGATGGTTTAGTTGAGGACACACACACTTGTGCAGGTGCGCATATCCGAATCCCGCTCGATCGCATGCCGATAAACAAATAACTGATGGCGACCTATTGTAGCCCTATCTTGATAGTGACATGCAAAGTCGGTGGTATGACTTTGGAGGCGACACCATCATCCGTACCGACCAGTAAATACCCCACCCGAATTTCGAATGTCGATCAAGACCAATACTAACAGCTGATGCGCAGGTATATCCGCCTGACCTCGGACCACCCCTCCCAGATGGGCTGGCTCTTTAGCAGAGTGCCATTGACCGCTACAAACTGGGAAATCGAGGTGGAATTCAAGATCCATGGCAAGGGCCAACTCTACGGCGATGGGTTCGCCATGTGGCTTACACGAGAGCGCGGCAAGATGGGCCCCGTCTTCGGCGCCGCCGACAAATTTGAGGGTCTCGGCATCTTCTTCGATACCTATAAGAACAACCGCCCCGGCGTTGTCTTCCCCTACGTCATGGCCATGGTTGGCGACGGCCACACTTCTTACGACAAGGACACCGATGGAAAGAGCACCGAGTTTGCCGGCTGCTCGGCCAGGGGCATCAGACATGCCACCGTTCCCACCAAGCTTCGCCTGACGTACTTCCAGGACAAGTACCTCAAGCTGGAGCTGCAGTACAAGAGCGAGGGCGAGTGGACCATGTGCTTCGAGACCACCACTCCTCCGACGATTCCCCAGGTCGCCTATCTTGGATTCACTGCCGAGACTGGCGAGCTTAGCGACAACCACGATATTATCTCGATCAATGCGAAGAACCTCTACACGGCTCAGCCAAATGCCGGCAAGTCGACTCCTGGTGCTAAGAGCGGAAAGAAGTCATACAGCGGGCAAGAGGGCGGCAGCAGCTGGACTTGGTTCTTTATGAAGATTTTCTTCTTCTTTGCGGTCTTGGGCGGCGCGTATGTTGGGTTTACTGCGTACAGGGCGAAGAACCACAGGAGCCACCGGTTTTAGGAAATTAGTTGGGCAGCAGAATCAACATCAGCATCATCGAAAAGAGTTTAGGAAGATGGCGATGAATATGAGTACAGTCTCACAACGGGCGAGAGGTGGAGAGTTCGTCGGCATCCACAAAATGATAAATGGCAGTGGGCGTGTAGCGAAGACCAGTTTATCACACTGTCCGTCGCCTTGTTGGCGGTCACTTTATGGTTCATCTTTAAGCGCTTAGATTGAGTGTTGCTAAGGGAATTGAGGTAGAGATCAGTTGAGATGGTGGCAGCAACAGCGTATCTACAGAGTCTATGGGTTGATTAGGGAGGCAAAAGGTAAAAGGCAAAGCAGGTATGGAGATGTGTATGGTTAATGCCTTTTTCTTTCTTTTCTTATAAGGTTCAATCAATGTCCAGCGTTTAAGGCATTGTTTCGGGCTGATGAAGCTGTACTGTGCACGTGTAGGCGGCAACCGTTGACTGGACGATAGTCGGAAGCTCAGCGTTGACAACCCCTTTTTTGCACACCACGGGAGCCTTCGGTTTCCATTGAGTACTCTCTGGTACTCCTCGCACGCCGGGTCGGACTGAGCGAGTCGCTCCTGGGACTCGGGCGGGAACGCGCATAGGTTTCCATGTGCGCTCTTGACATGTGCATTCCCTAAACTATGGTTTGCGGGTCATGTTTGCGAGGATAAATAGGGGAGGGCCCGTATCGGACCATTTAAGCCGTACTTAGTGTATACGACTTCGTTGAAGCCCCACCGTGGTTCTTGGACAAGCTTAACAGCGACGGCGGGCAGAACAGAGGCTAGGATAAGAGCGGGGATCTGGTGTTCATTGCGCGATGACGATGCTTGACAGGGAACCAGCTGAAGGCACAAGCATGACAAGCCAGGCCAATCCCTGTGCTTGCTGTGCCCCGCCATCGCAGGGCGAGACACGTCAAGCTGCTGCACCTGCAAACAATCTGGATGCTGGGGAGTCCATTGGGAATAGACACTCAGAGTGTATTGTGGGAGGACTGACATGGGCTTGTCGCGGGGTTGTGAGCTAAACAAGACCTCCGTCCTCTTCCAAGTTCCCAATTCCCGAGCATTTGGCCTTTGCCGTTTCTTCCATGGCCTGGGCGCGTTGGGGACCGGACAAAGAAAAGGAGGGCTCGACTACCACCTGGCTACTCCGTACCTTAACACTCCACACCACGCTACTGTGACGTTCTCAGCAAGCGACGGCGCAGCCTTTTGGACAAGAACCACTCAGCAGCCCGGGTCCCAGGTGTCCAGCTCCTGCCGGGCTGGGGGACAAGGAGGAACGAGCGATGCGGGCGTGGGTCCACTCATTTCTCTCCCACAGGGCAGAGAGACAGACAGACAGGCAGATGGAGCACCATTGAATGATGGAATTCTCTTCCATCACCACACTCCTAGAATCCTAGAATCTCCGACCCTTCGTCTCTTCTCGTCCGACACTTCTATCAGTAATCTATTACTTTGGAGATCAACTCACACACCCCGCGCACAGACACGCTTCAGATACTACACGTAGCCGTTATTGTTGGCTTTTTTAACCCCTCCTTTTGCGCCTCTCTTCTCCTCCCTTCCATCATCGGCCCCTTTCCCCAATTGAAGGCGTCGCCCGGCCTGTTCCTCGAGTTCCTAGCTCCGTGTGGCACCTGTTTTCGGAATTGAACCGCTGCAATTGTCGAGTCGCTCACCCAACCGTGCGCTGTTTGGCCATTGCTGCTGGACGAGAAGAGCTGCCGTCACTTTTGAATGACAGCTTCAGATAAACCTCGACCCCCCACCATCGTCTGATTTGCGAAGCCTCAAAAGCAAGAAGGAATCCTGCAGAGGATCTAGGAAGGGTAAGCTATGCAAGCAGTATTTCCGGCCATTTTCAGCCTCTTTGGCCACTCCTCCCCTTCCTCTCTCCAATTCAACCGCACAAAGTCCAGTGACGTTTTCTTTGTACTGCGCTGCCATCCTTAGTTGGGAGCGCACACATACACATCCGGAGTTAGCCAGCCAGCAGCAAGTCCCCTCCCCGTTGGTGGTGCCGCAATAACATCACATTGCACGGGGTCCGGATCCATCTTCCATCCCCACACCAATACAGCTTTCGTCACAATTTCTGCCGTTTGTTGATTTAGCTTCCTCCTTCTTGAACTAACCGTTGAAGCTTTCTGGTACAGACTGCCCCCCCTTTTTGCCGCGCGACGATTTCGATTCTGCAGCTTGCCCGGCCCGCATCGGAGTAGCTCTCCAGAGGTTCCGTTTGAGACTCGGTGTCACGTCGCCGACCAACCGCCGAACCAACTTCTCCGAACGAACACCAATTGCTCATTGGCCTGCCGTTTGATTGCCTTGCAGCTACAGCCTCTTGCTCGCAGCCGCCTGGTGCTTTGCTTTCTCCCGTTATCTGATCTCTGCTCCGCCCAATTAGACAGTCCGAAGGCCTCTGCTGGCCTGGCCTCTTCCCAGAACCTCCTTGATGCCTCTAGGTGAGGCTATCGGTAATCTCCTTAAGAAGAAACGGACCAAAGAGGGCAATCAGGACTCTTCGACGCACAGCAACCCCGCGAGCCCTGTGACACCCACCACAGCCAAGAGCCTCGAGCACCCTACCCTGCCGCTTGCGCCTTCGCAACCGGTAGCTGCGTCATCACAACCGACTCTCCAGTCCAGCAGTGGTGGTGCTGTTGCCGCTGTTTCTACTGCTACCACACAACCAAGGCCGGCCGAGGCGTCGGCCGAACCGCCAGTCGCCATGAACCCCGTACATCCATACACACAGGGCTTCTCAGCTCCTCAGCATACACCTTCACCAGGATCAGAGAAGCAGCAAAACCTCCCACGCATTTCGAATCTCATCAACCACCCACAACAGCATGATGGACCGGCTGGTGGTTACCAGCAATATCTGGGAGCTCCACCTCCTCAGTATACCACACATCCGGCCAACACAGGAATGCCCGGGCAACAGCAGTTGCCATTGCCACAACAATCACCACAACCGCAATATCAGCAACAGCAACAGCATGGTATGATGCAACTACAGCAACCACATCAGCAACTTCCGCAGCAACAGCCCCAAGCACAGCAAGGTTCGGGTGAGCAGCCGCGTGTCACCAAGGGCAAGTACTCCTTGAACGACTTTGACTTTCGCCGGACCTTGGGAACTGGTAGCTTCGGTCGAGTTCACCTTGTGCAGTCACGGCATAACCAGCGCTTTTATGCCGTCAAGGTGCTGAAAAAGCAACAGGTGGTGAAGATGAAGCAGGTTGAACATACCAATGACGAAAGAAGAATGCTGGCTGAGGTCAAGCACCCGTTTTTGATCACGCTTTGGGGTACCTTTCAAGATTCGAAGAACTTGTACATGGTAATGGACTTTGTCGAAGGTGGAGAGCTCTTCTCGTTGCTCAGGAAATCAGGGGTAAGTCTTTGGGTGAAAAGGCTGGGGGGCCTCTCTGTACCTCTGCTAACTGCATCGCCAGCGGTTCCCAAATCCCGTTGCGAAGTTTTATGCTGCCGAAGTCACTCTGGCACTCGAGTACCTGCACGCTCGCAACATCATCTACCGGGACCTGAAACCCGAAAACCTCCTCCTAGACCGCCATGGGCATATTAAAATAACGGACTTTGGATTTGCCAAGCGCGTGCCCGACAAGACGTGGACGTTGTGCGGGACGCCGGATTACCTCGCCCCGGAAGTTGTCAGTAATAAGGGCTACAACAAGTCTGTTGATTGGTGGTCGTTGGGAATCCTAATTTACGAAATGCTGTGCGGGTACACCCCGTTTTGGGACAGCGGCTCTCCTATGAAGATATACGAAAACATTCTGAGGGGCAAAATCAAGTATCCGGCCTACCTGAATCCTGATGCCCAGGACCTCTTGGAACGATTGATTACGCCAGACCTTAGTAAGCGATTGGGGAATCTTTACCAGGGGTCGCAGGACGTCAAAAATCACGTTTGGTTCCAAGAGGTGACCTGGGACAGGTTGGCCAGGAAGGACATTGATGCCCCATACTCGCCTCCGGTGAAGCCGGGAGCGGGCGATGCTAGCCAGTTTGATCGCTATGCCGAGGAGCAGGAGAAATATGGACAGACGGGGCCAGATCCGTGAGTTTATGTGTCAGAGGAGAGGTTTGAGAAGGGTGCTAACGATGATACAGACATGGCAATTTGTTCCCAGATTTCTAAATTTCTGGGTTTTTTTGGTTGTTGTTTAGTTGGGGAGCGGATTGTACACAGTACACACAACAGCACACACACAAACGCAGGCGGTTGTATGAGATGATACATACACAGATTTGTTAACTGTGAAGCGAACGGTGACGTAAGAGCACTATTGGGTTTTGAAAGAAGGTTGGAACCAGCAGCAGCAGCGATATCCTTTTGGCTTTTATCTTCGATGCATTTGACATGGATTAAGGGAGAAGAGGGAGGTGTATCATTGATCAGCATCGAGAGAGGAAAAGAGGGAGGATATTCTTACCTATGGGGAGATGTTGCAAGGAGGGGGTTATTATGAAAAGCTTAATATTGAGAATGGGATGCCATTACGAGGTTTCGTCCTGGTGATGAAGGATTGGGTGGGAGGTTGGGGGGGCGGTTTATTATATGTGAGGTGTGGAGGGCGAAGAAGAAAAAATGGAAGGCTGTCTGGATAGCGTTAGGGATGCAAGATATTGGTTTGGGAGGATAGGCGCTGTAAAATGGCTGAGGAATTAGCCTGCGGGATCGAATCTTCGAATGAATGGTTCTCGTGGTGTGTTTTGGGGAGTTGACTGTGAGATGATGGTGAGAGTGAGAAGAGACGCTCTGTTTCCCGCCTTTTGCGTCGTTGCTCATGGACGAGATCAACGGCCAGGATTGAAGGTCCATTTTTGGGACTAATTGGTTGATATACGAAGTAGCAAAATGTAGGTTCTTCCTCGCAACAAATGTCAAAAGTGACGTTGGCTCGGTGTGGACCTTCATGTTTTAGCTCACCTGGCATTTGAAAGCTTCTGATTGGCTGCTCACCGCTGGTGAATATTTTTGGCAGGTCGAAACCGTTGTCCTTGGAAGCTTTGAGGCTTTGAAACCAGCCCACCAAGACCAAGCAAGCAAGCTACAGAGGTACATATACCAAAACCAAAACCACCACCACCACCCCTCTTAACAAGGAAAAAGAAAATCCAGCAGCCGAAAACAAAATGTCCTCCGCCCTGAACCTCGACCAGGCCGACATCGAGCGGCTCAACGACAGCGACAAGGGGGAGCTCCGCCAGTTCTTTGCGAATGAAGAGCAGAAGAGCAAGATCCAGAGCCGTATGGTGCCCTTTTCTTCCCCCTTCCTCCTTTCCTTCCCTTCCTCCCTTCTTATCCCCCACCCCCGGCAAAACCGAAATATCATGGTTTGCTAACTATGTATTCAGAATCCCACGCTCTGACCTCCCTCTGCTGGAAGAAGTGCATGACCTCGTCCACCTTCCGGTCTGGCGCCCTCGACAACGGCGAAAAGGCGTGCCTGGCGAACTGCGTGGAGCGGTTCATGGACGTGAACATGGCCACTGTTAGGCAGCTGGCTGGTATGGGCGGTAGACACTAGATAAGCTCTTGGAGTGGACGAGACGGTCACACGACAACTACAAGAACACACACACGCAAGAATTGATACGACACGAGCTATGGGGGCAATAGATGGATGTGGGTATAGACCGTGGATGTACAGACGATTTTGTACATGACGACTTAAAAGGAAGAGGAGGGCAAGTGTAAGATAAGAGATGCCATGTGGGGTGGGCGATCATAGTATTGAGGCAGGAATTGAATGGAAGTCTACAATGGCAAGGCCTTGAACAGCATTTCGACATCACAACACGATACGGCAGAACCACAAGACAGAAAATATGCCCATCATCAACAAGGAATTGTCAATTTTTTTCATTGCCGGGTATCTGACGCCAATTGAAAAATGCAATCCCAATCCCTTTCTTCGTTGACAACACCCTTTTTGTTGATTTTTTGCTTTCCCATTCCACCCAGTTCCACGACCCAATGTTTAGACGAGGCCGAGCTTGGTGGCGGCAATGTCGAGGGCATCGACATCGGCGGTGAGGCGGGCGAAAGCCTTCTTGGAGCCGTCGGGGCGGATCAGAGTGTTGATCTTGACGGTGTCGATGTCATAAAGCTTCTTAAGAGCCAGCTTAATCTGAGCCTTGTTGGCCTTGACATCGACGATGAAGACGAGGGTGTTCTGCTCCTCGATCTTCTTCAGGGCACCCTCAGTGTTCAGGGGGTGGACGATGACCTTGTGCTCGTCGAGGCGCACGGCGTGGGGGATCGACTTGCGGGGGTACTTGGGGGCGCGAGACAACTGGAGGGTCTTGGGGCGGTAGAAGGTGGTGGTGAAGCGGGCCTTGGTCTTCTTGTGGGCGTGGACCTGCAGAGGGGGGTTAGTTTTTCGTCAAAGCCGTGGTGTTTTTGGGGATATGGTTTGAAAAAAACATACACCCTTGAGGGCGGCCTGAGCAGCCTTCTTCGCCTGAGCACCCTTGCCGGCCTTGGAGGCACCGCCTGTATCGTGGGAGAGTCGAGTCAGTATAAAGCATTCGCCTGAACAAGGGGAAGGACCGTCTTGTTCAAACTCGCAAAATCTGCTGCTGCTTTGATGCTTTCACCTCGCCGCCATTTTTTTGCGACAAATGGTCTCGGCGGCGAAGCTCGGGCACTGAGCGACGGCCGAAATTGTTGTTTGTGATCAATCCATTCCTGGAGGTTTCTCAAGTACCTTTCTTAACGTCCTTGGGAGCCATTTCTGCTGTTTGTCGGCGCTGGGCGAAGTTGTCGTCTAGTCGGTCGTGGATGGGGGAGGGAAAAAAAGTTGGTGGAATTTTGCTAAAATGATTTAACAGAATGTGTGTGCGGAGACTTGTGGCTGGTTGGCTGTGGCTGCCGCCCCGCCTTTTTGACACTTGACGGTTATGTGATT
This sequence comes from Triangularia verruculosa, assembly GCA_033296885.1. NCBI lineage: Eukaryota > Fungi > Ascomycota > Sordariomycetes > Sordariales > Podosporaceae > Triangularia > Triangularia verruculosa. The sequence goes on along the minus strand of MU863950.1, from coordinate 169,181 downwards.
GGTCAAGTCCTGGACCTCAAGCTTGCGATAAGATAAGCAGTTTGATGAGCTTTGGAAGCTTTGGAAAAATTATCCACGAGTCCACCTTTTCTCCCCAACTCCAGTTCCGTCGAGGAACGGTGCAACAATCATGCTGTCGACGTGCACGCCATGGCGCTCAAGAAGAAACGACCGCAAAAGAGTCTAGCTGCTGGTCGGCCCCCGATTCTTCAACGCCAGCCGAAATCCATCACCAGAAAGTCAACCAAGGCTCTCATCAACAAGCACCATCTCCTGGAGAAGCGGAAGAAGCAGGCGCTTGCCAAGGGTGACGATGCAGCGGTTGTCACCATCGATGCAGAGATGCAAGCTCTAGGCGGCCTTGAGGCCTACCAGAAAGCTAGCCTTCAGGGCCAGAGGGAGGACCGCGGCGGTGACAGCTCGAGGGTTTTGATGGACTGGCTGCAGCCTTGTCTCACCGCGCACAAGGAGAGTTCGGGTCGGATGCTCAAGATGCTCGAGGTCGGCGCGCTCAGCACACAGAATGCTTGCTCACAGAGTAGTCATTTCGACATTACACGTATCGACCTGAACAGCCAAGGCGAGGGAATTCTTCAACAGGATTTCATGGAGCGACCGCTACCCAAGGATGACACAGAGCGATTCGACATCATCAGCCTGTCGCTCGTTCTCAACTTCGTGCCCGACCCGAAAGGGAGGGGCGAGATGCTCAAGCGGACAAGGGAATTTCTGCGCGCTGCTGGCAAATACTTGGAGACCCCGTCGCTGACGACCAACTTTCCCAGTTTGTTTCTGGTGCTCCCTGCGCCATGTGTAACAAACTCGCGGTACCTGGATGAAGAGAAGTTGGGTGCCATCATGGAGTCACTTGGGTACACGAAAGTGGCATCCAAGACGACACAGAGGCTGGTCTACTACCTTTGGAAGATGGACGGCAAGGGTATTCCTCGACATTTCCGCAAGGAGGAGATTCGGTCTGGGTCGACACGGAACAATTTTGCTATTGCACTGTGATGGAGCCTTTGTCACCGAGGTCTTCTTCGGGCTGGTTATCTGAATTCTCATGTGAGGCTCAGTGGCCTTGATCTTCCTCTCTGGAATGGGAGGTTGCGATATGCTGCTGTCTCTCACATCATGACAGAAGCTTTATCACCCTAGTCACATGCTTTACTCGTGGTCTTATAAGGTATGTCGTATTTTCTCTTCCCTCATCACTGGCGATGATGCTTTGCAACCTAAAGTATTTGCTACTTCAGAGCCTCCGGGCCATGAGACAAACTATTTCACCATGCACTGAGCCACATCACTTTTCCTGAACCATTTATCATAAGTCCTGTTCATGGGTTGCCAGGCTAACAATATGGGATCTAGCCCTATGCTCTTTCGAAGAAATCATCCAGCATACCAGTCTTGGCAACGGTCACCGGAGTGTGGTTTGCTGCTACTGTCATCAATAGCCGCATGTAAGAAGGCCCATGGATCAAGTCTCCATCTGTGGCTTTCCTATGCGCGGTCTACTGAGCAGATTCGGTGGCTCTATCCTATGGTATGTGGACGTTTGTATTTCTTTTCTCCTTACCATGATGACCTAGGCATTCATAAACAGTTATCCCTATCTGAATAACAGTGTTGATCCGGTTCTAACTTCTGATTTCTTTTTATTTTCAATTTCTACTTGTTGGCTTGCATGGATTTAGCTTGGTCAAGACTAACAAGTATGCAGTTTGCCAGGTGGAGCTACTTCAAGTCATCATGAACAATCTTTTGACAACTTCAACAATGGTAAGGTCTTGTGTTTTGTCTGCCCACCCCGTTTACGTGATGACCGAGACATTTCAAACAGTTATCCCTATCTGAAATAACACAATGTTGATCTGGTTCTAACTTCTGATTGCCCCAATCTCACTCCAAAATGTCTGTTTGCTGTCATTGAGCTTGGCTAACATCATGCAAAGATCCTTGACGACTTGCAACCCATGCTGCCACGACATCGCTTAGACAATTAGCAGCTATCCGCTGTCTGCTCTACATATGCCGCTACCCCGAGAAGGTTACGCATGAGACCAACCTGAGCTGGACAACAGACCACAGCATGATGCCGTCTACGAGTTGGACTTCCTACCGACATGACTTCTAATCCAAACGCATCTGAAAACGGTGTTGAGATCTCAGTTCAACGTTCAGGAGCAAACTAGAAAGCGGTGTGACAGCCAAGAAGCAGCCAACGTCCCATTCTACGATTTTAGCTGCCACCGCACAACGCATCAATGAGCTGATCATGCGGGTTACCGGCGTCTACTTGCAAGGTCCGATTACCCCACAAAGCCCCCAAGTGGGGAGGACTTGCCATGCTTCAAAGGTGTGGTAAGTCCAGTTTAACATTTCTTTTGTGTACTAAAGCTAGCAGTGTACATTTTCCTCTGCCATTGGTGTCGGTGGCTCCTCGGCCATTGGTGTCCGTGCCGGAGGAGAATGTACACGGCTAGCTTTAATACACCAGAGAAATGCTCACTGAACTTACCACCTCTTCTGCAGTCTGCAAAGCTGTTGTGTCAATCAGTGGATGGCAAGAGATATGGCGGAGCGCGCATGCGATCAACATGCAGTGGGATGGTTTGGTCCGGAGAGAATTTCCGATGGGTTTGTTGGGGGGAGGCAGGATTGGCCATTGGGCAAAGATTGGGTTGTTTCGTGAGGGGTCAAAAAGAGGAGGTCACCTGGACAGAGGAAGTTTTGGAGACAAGAGCGACGATCGGATGTTGGTGATGGAGAAGAATGTCTGGTTTATGGGTTCAGATATTGGCGGAAGAAAAGACAACCAATTGATTGCGATGACAGTTCACTGTGCAGGTTCTGTGTGTTGTGCTGTGATGGGTGTGAACTCCGGTTCCGTAGGATGGTGGTGGTTGGAGTATGCAGTGATGTTAGTCAGGAGGACACACACTTTTGTGTTCAGGGTCTTTTTCGTTTGGTTCTTGACAGCAGAGTTGGGTAGCAATGGTCAGGGTGCAGTATTTCCATGTCTCAGACATCATTCGAGTTTATCTGGTCAGGTTGTCGATACCATAGCAGTGTCAAACTTGGGGGCTATCTACCACACTTTACGATTGCGATACCGGGCCGGACTTGGGCAAGTATTATTTGCCTCTGTCATTGCTATTCTCAGTACCCGTTGTCCGTGCCGTCTGATGATCTGAGCAAAGACTCGGGGGTGCAGTTGGCTTTGGGGTCAAGATTCGCCATCGCGACATCGGGGTTGATGTCCGGAGTCTACATCTAGGATTCTTCTTGGGAGGTCACAATTGGTGATGGGGACAGATAACCGGTGATTGTACAGCAATACATAAAATAATATCATCAATGCCCATCGCCACTTGTCAACTTCGCCATGTATGATCTTGGGATTACGTTCTGGAATTGTTCTAGAACTTGCGGAAGTGTGATGGGAAGATAGATACCGAGTTTTTTAGCCACTGGAGTGAGTGAGTGGATGATCAGCAGTCGTAACACCATGGCACCGTTAACCGCGGGGGGCGTCTCTGTCTCAACAGTTTTTTTGGGGAGGTGGTTTATGACAAGGGGAAGACAGGGACGGTAGATCTCGTGACTGTAGTACAGCTGGTCCTGGAGTATTGAATGGGATATGGTGATTGGATATCAAGAATGGCCACAGGCGGGTACGAGACAGAAGGAGCGTGATTGGATAAAATGGGGGGTAGATATCGAGTAAGTTATCGGGGAATATTAATAGAGGGAGGGGGGTACAGCTGGGCGATGATCATATGATGACGATAGAAACACTCGATTCAGTCCTGGGGTTGTCCCTTTTCGTTGGCTTGGGTGAATGGCTGGTTGGCTATGGTGTGGGGTTGGGCGCTTCATTGGAGGTTCATTGGAGTTTGGGGGGGGAAGGGGGGCAATAGAACTGCAGCAAAGCGCGCGGGGAATGCCGTGGTAGGGAAGCATGACAAGGAGGGAGCTGGCTAGAAGAGAGTGAGGAGATGGTTTGTGAGTTTTGACTGCCGAGAGCTGACCACCCTTTCTCAACGCTTTGGTGGTTTGGTGGTGGCGGCTGAACTTGGCAATTGTTCTTCATTGTCTTTAAGCGCGAAAGAAGCAAATCGCCATCATCACCCATGCAACTTCCCCGGATTTTTGGTGGAGTTGACAGAGAGAGGCTAGACCGAACGGGGAAGCCGGTTGTGGCTTTGCTGTGGTTATACTCGATGCAGTTTAGACAAGTCTTCTTTAGTCTTGACAGTCCCTGTCGGGGATCACGCGGGCAAAAGATGGATTCTCTTGATCATCAACTGTCTCCGATAAGGCGGAGAGGTCTGAGAATCTGTATCAGGAAGAGGGGTTAATTGTGGACTGCGGGGGGGGGAATGGGAAGATCATCAGGAGCTGCCGGCGATCAACAGGTTTATCTTGACTCGGAGAGATGCTTTGATATCGATAACGCAAAAAAAGGGGCTAAAGGCGATAAGCAACCCGACCTCTTTGTTGTGCTCCGTTGCTGGCTGAACGTTGACGACATGCTGAGATAACGGTTATCTTGATTGTTGCTGTACAGTAGACCTACCTTCTCGTCTTGGGCTGGGGTTGTTTTTAGTGCACTAGATAGATAGAATAAATTCATCAGGGGCTAAACACAACCCGCACTGTGTTGTCTGGTAGCGAGGTTACAATCCAAACGGGACGAGACACCAAAGCAAGCGATGAGGTCAGGAGGGGCAAGTGATTGCGATATCAGATGGGTTAGGTGTTTTTCTATCGGGTAAAACCGTTTTCTTTGGGGCAGCAGCGGCAAAGGCAGGCGAATTCATCGGGTGGTGCTATTCTGGTGTGAGATAGCGTAGAGTGTAAACAAAATAAGGGGCTAGTAAGGGTTGGTTGGACTCTTGATCAGACGAGCTTGTGACATTGACATGTGCGATGCTAAGTAAGTAAACGACAAAGCGTCACCCCCGCGATGATGACGACAAGCGGGTGCCGGTTTTTGACTACCGCCGGGCTCGGGAGGATGGTAAATAAGATAGTTTGAGACCATGGCACACTGAGTCGTTGCTGAGATCGATGACGGCAAAGTTGATGCTGGTGATCTTTTGGGAAAAACTATATCGAAGAGGGCGGTTCTGACGGTGGGGGTTCCCAGATCCGATTAACCGGTCCATTCTTTCGAGCTGAGAAGCTGAAGCAACCCTTTCTCTGCGTCAAGCTGATCCAACTTCTCACTCCCCGCTAGCAGCAGAAGCTAAATCTCAGCAAAGGTCCTGATGACCCGGTGCTTCTCCCTGTCCTCGGTCGACAAATCGGCATTTCCAGGCCGCTCGACAACAAAGCTCTGCATGCCGGCTTGCTTGGCAGCCTCCACCTCCTTGACATTGTCACTGAGGAACAACCAGTCGCTCGCCTCTGGGACTTCCGGATGAGCAGCCAGAATGGTCTGGTAGGATGACGCCTCCTGCTTTGGGCCGGCATTGACCGTGTCAAAAAAGTCGGAAATCTCGGGAATCAGATCGGCCGGTTCGCCGTTGGTGTGCTTGAACAGCAGCTTTTGGGCGGCTACTGATCCAGAAGAGTAGATCATGATCTCCTTTCCGGCCTTCTTCCACTCGCCAAACTTGGGCGCGACATCGTCAAAGAGCGGGGCCTTGAGTTCGCCGGACTTGTAGCCTGATTCCCAAAGGTAGCCTTGGAGAGACTTGAGGAAGGCGATCTTGACATCACGGCTCATGAGGTCCTTGACGTGAGCTGTCAGGGCTTCTTGTGAGGTGGCATGCTCTGCAGGAAAGGCGTTCCTGTACTGAGAAAACTCAGGCTTGTCCCATTGGGCCTGAAGGGTAGCTGGGAGTGCCGACAGAGCGTAGGGAAACTAAATTCATAGCAAAGCAGGAAATTATTATTAGCATGACTTCTAAGACGCAGATCCGCCAGCCAACCGGATAACGACCGTAGGCTTCCTGCAGTTCTGATATGCGTGTGGCTGGAGACAAAGGGTCCTTTCAGAACTTTCTGACAGCACATCCATCTCCCTTCCCGTGGTTTGAGGGTGGAAGTGAAGAAAGGCCCTGCAGTGACACACCACACACAGACACCCGCCACAGAAGTGTCCAACAGCCATTTGTTGGAGACAGGCTTGGAGACCGGAGAAGGGAGGGGCTGGGCTGGCTATGAGTGGCTCGACCGCATTGTGATGGCCGGAGGGTCGAACCACAGCGGACACAGTCCAGAGTGAGTGAAAGTGTTGGGAATGTGGGAGGGAGGCACTCACAAGCACATCCTTGACGAATGAGATGGGGCATACTGTGCCCTCTGTGGCAGCAAGTTGGTATTAGCCAATTCGCCCATGGCTAATGCAGAGGTGGGATGCGAGTGATGTGTGAGGGGTGGCTGGTACCAATGTCGAGGAGCACGACCTTGGGCTGGCCGGACGACAACGCCATTGCGCAAAGTTGAACCCCGCGATGTGTGTTAGCGCACTCGGCGTGGGTTCGGGGAAGACACGGCTGGCGTGGGAGGAGGGATTCTTTCGGAGCGGAGGATGGGGGCCGAAGATGCTCCGTTGAGAGATGCCGTGGACTGCGAACCGTCAGGCGGTGAGCAGTTCGTGAGAAACTGTGAGGCCAGTAAGGTGATGCGGTGCAGAGAGATGGGAGCAATGTCGTGACGTGAGTGGATCGTGAGAAGATGCCCATTAAAGCCAAGAAAATTTTCTGGCTCTATAATAGACATCGAATTGACGGTGAGGGATAAACTTCTACCGTTGCCGATCTGCTATTCGACCAAATGAGGCCATCTATCTGTATCACCATCACCATGTGTATTATCACGTCTGGTATTACTCTCAAGTGCGCATTTGTTATGCAGACCCGAAGCTGTCGCTGCACAGGAGTTGTCCATAGCACACCGTCGCTTCGGGGTTGGGGTTCGGGTTAGAAAGGGCGGTCAAGAAAGCTGGGCTTCAGGAATAACAGCCACCACACACCTGCAGTAGTCGAAGCACATGAAGTCCTGCATGTCGCCGATGTGATTTTGCGGAGAGAGGGAACAGGAGAGATAATCGATAACACTAGCGCCTGGACCTCATGACGACCCTTCGTCGGCTGGATTGGGGTAAACAGGGGACAGAACAACGCTAGTAGAAACTGGAGGAGGAGGAGGAGGGGAAACGTGGGCACGTAGTGTAGCGGGGCAATCTCTACAATATCGAGGAACGGATATCGGCCTTGGCCTTTGGTCTTCGCGACAATGACATCGACGACGACGGAGCAAGCGGACACCGATAGTGAATGGACCCCGTTTCTCGCGCTCCCGAAGCACGCAGCCTCCCGCAGCGGTAGGATCAAAACGCCTGTGCGGTTGCGTCTGTTTTGCTGCAAGACAATGGCAAAGGGGAAAGTAGGTGCAGCGGCAAAATGATTTATTGCATTTCAGTTCATGCGGCAACATGAGATGAAAAAAAAAAAAAAAAAAAAAGGTCGATAACTGTCTTCACCGACTTCTCGTAGTCTCGTGGTTTAACGGCAGTCAATCCAGTAACAGATATCGGCACGCCACAAAACATGGCACCAATGCCAGTTGCTGTTGGTTGCTCGGGTATATCGCCGGTTGTCGTACAGAGTGGCCGCAACAACTGGAATTAAAGATGTCGATGAAAACGAGGTCCCAATCAACCAGAGACAGCCCCCCACCGCAGATCCAGAGCTGTCTCAATGCGCTCAATGCCGTCTTCCTAGGGATCTTCCGAAGGACCCTGAAGATTGACGTTCTGGAATGAAGACTGAGACTTGTCGGTGTCGGCGAACTGTACCGGGATTTTCTCCCGTCAATGCATTCGTCCTAGTAAACAATACGAAACATCCCTCAACAACAATAGAAGGCCCCTATCTTCCTCGGTTGGCGCCAGGGAAACGGCTCTGATATCACATCATGTCTGTATCCATAAGTAGGAACAGGACACGGGCGCGAGCGAGGCGAGTCCAACAAATGCAGCACAATCAAGTCCCTTCCAGTCAGATACCGCTTGGTATGCAAGAAGAATGCAACCCTGCTGCATCATAGGTCGTATCCAATGGCTACCAGATAATCAAGCCTCCCCATTTGTACAAGGCCAATTACATCAGACGCGGTATTCGTCTGGACGCGCCCTAGATTAACCGTGTGGGTGACAATGGCTGGCTGCCACACACGACACAGTACGGCAGCAAACTCACCAACTGCGGGTGGTTTCAACTGGCCCAGGCGAAACAAGCAGCATGCGCACCAGTTGACAAGGAGACACCCGTTTTCTTAGACGGCCGATAACTGCGCCTGGCGGTCACACGACGTCAGAAACGAGGAAGAAAAGTGGCATCACCATCGCCCGATCTCGAACGAGGTACTCCATACACACTCTCCTACACTTTCCCCAGACACTTCCGGTGCTAGGTTGTTCAGGCGTCTCTTTCTCTCTTGCTCGGCAGTTGTGTTGTCGACGGTTTGACAATGGTCCGCTTGTCAACCGAATCAACCGGCGCATAAGCCGGGGAGCGACGGGGTCCCGGAATCGTCGAAACTGCGTCAACCGCGTCAACTGTCGATTGGTGGTGATTGCGTGCTCCGCGTTCATGATCACCTGGGGACTGTCAAAGAAAGTGGTCGAGGCTTCAACCTTGTTGCCAAAACGGCCACACGGCGCGGCGATCTGGGGCAGAAGGGGCGCCGTTGTCGGGTCTTGGCAGCCACCATGTCCCGCCCCGCAGAGGCTTGAACGTTTTGTCTTTTGTTCGATAGGACATGTGTTTTTGACTGTCAGAATTCCAGTCAGTTCAGGTTTTTGGAGCGAGCGCTGCTATCGTGGCAGCCCCCAACGCTTACACACACACACACACACACACACACACACACACACACACACACACACACACACACACGCACACAGTACCTATCAGGAATCCGGGGTGACGGCTGCTTATTTTAGCGGCCAGTCACCGGCTGCAATTGGGCAATTGCAAGAGAGAATCGCGTGGCCGCGCCGCGATGGACATTTATGCAGGGAGGTCGAGGATACGGAGAAAAGGGACCATATAGGGACCAGATGCATCACAAAAGGAGTGCATATCGAGGGTGACCAATCGAGATGTGGGACGTGGTGTCCAAGGTGAAACAGAAGTTGCTGGAACCGCTTTGCCGTCAGTCAGCAGGTGGCCTTTGTCTGCAATGCCTGAGGCAGAAACGGTGGAGTGCCGTTCTGTCCGTCAAGGTGCTTCCCAAACACGACGAGCAGGAATCCCATCAGCTGGACATTGGCAATTGCGTAGACCCGTGGGGCTTGGGAAATGCACCTGTTTGAGCTTTTGCGATGCGATCAAATTATTGCACACTTGGCTGGAACAGGGCAGCACTGGGAAACGTGGCTTCTTCGTTCTAGTGGTCGCTACTTGGCGCAGCGACTGCAATTCGACGAAGCGAGATAGATGCCAGATGCAATGGTACCCGACCCGCAAGTCGCTCCCGGTCACGAGCACGCCGTGAGGTACATGGCCAGGCAGCGATAGCACAGGTACTGACCAAACGGTGACGAGCGCTTCTTTGATTGGAAAGCCGTCCCCAATCAAAACCTGTCCGAACAGCCGGCCCCCGATAACGCGCGATAAAAGAGCGAGGCCCTGTGACTGCCCCAAGAGGCTAGTCGTCATGGAGATGACGACAAATGGCAAGAGCGCAGCGCTGGCTCCAAGACAGTGCCGGCCACGGTCGCTGGCACGTTGGGCAGTGCCCAGCAGCCCGGCCAACCACCCAGTGCTCGTCCACCCATTCCGGACTCGACGATCATCACACGCCCTTGTCCATCCTTGTCACTCTCGCCATGGCAGGCACAAGTGACCCGGTCTAACCCCTCTTTGGTCATGGTCGTTGCTCAGCCCACTTATGGATGACAGGCCTGGCCAGTCCCGTCCCAGCGTTCCGTCGCCTTCCAGTCACTGCTTGCATCTTCTCTGTTCCCCCCAGCTCCCATACAACTCGCTGCCTCCCGCTCCCCCAACGCTCCCTCTCCACCGCCTCTTTCCACTCCCACCACCGTCATCCTCCAACGAGTTGTCGTATAATTCTGCACGCCGACGCTGTCGCCCGCTCCCGCAATCGCTCTCGCAAAGCACTCGCCACGCAATCAATACTCTCTTCATCCTCCAATTCACACACGTCCCGGTCTCTTTGATTAGAGACCCCGTCGACGCCGACTAATTGCGACTGCCTCTGCGCTGCAGAATCATCGATCGGCTTTGAGTCCACCGAGCTCCTGTCTCGCGACGACATCATCACTCACTGCGATCGCTCACGCTGACACTCACACTCACTGTCTCTCGAAGACGGCCAACTCTTGCTGCTGTTGATAACTACAACTCTCTCTTATCGAGAACGCAATTCAACTGCGGAAGCATCTCTGTTGCTCTCCTGACCTGACTGCTGCCCCGGACCCGGTCACCCCCCGAATCCGCCCGCTGCCGAGAGCACCTGCCCAGTCCTCCGATCGGACTCCACCGGCTGTGATTCACACGTCCAGTTCGTTGAACAAGGGGGCCGAAGAGTCATCTCTTCGTCCACCTGTTCCCCATAGGCACCTCAGCTCCCGCATGTTATCAACGACGCCCCGCCAGGTGTTCCCATAGCTGCAACTTCCTCTCTGGTTTGCTGTCTGCCACCTGGTCTCACTCGCCCGCCGTCAACACCCTCTCCGGGCCACCCCTTCGCCGACGATAGCTGTGCTCGTCAACTTCCCCAGGCCAGCGTCCTCAGCTCTCAACCCTCTCCCAACCATAGCGCCGTCTTTGTTCTCGTCGGCCTAGAGTCACTGGTTGATTGGAACGCACTTCCAGCCTTGACTTCATCTTCGACCTCGAACCACACAACAACCAACACAACTCACTCCTCTTTTTTGTATCGATGTTATAACGACCTTTTCCTTGTATTGCATTCTGGACCATCAGTCCGTCATTTCTTCCGACGTCCTTTCAACCGCTTGTTTCCTTTATTTCGACACTTCATCAACAAATACCCGCACATATGAACCTAAGACAGTGAACGACTCAACAACCTTTTGTTTTCTTTTTTCGCTTTCCGCTCCTGTACATCTCTCTTCTCCCGCCTCTCTTCCCCCCCACCAACACTCTTAACACGACTGGTTGCGCTTGTATACTGCACTGTACAAACCGAAAAGTTGTCTCGATAGGAACAGGGTGCGATCAGCATTAGACCAGGGGGGTAAGGGAAAAAGCTCTGTCAGAACTTGTACCACCAACAACGCTTCATACATCTACAGCTATTTCTAATTCAAAAATGGAATGCCTTCGCGACGACTTTCAGCGCGGCGTCATCCTCGGCGGCCGGTATCAGACCATCTCCCCACTCAACCACGGGTCATTCGGCCAGGTCTTGCTCGCCAAGGATCTCCGAGCAGACGAGACAGTGGCCATCAAGTGCATCACCAAACAGTCTGCTGCCAACGACGCCGGCATTGGGTTTGCCATCGACGAGAAGTCCGAGGAAATTGCTGTGCACAAGCACTTGGGATCTCACCCAAACATTGTCAACCATCTCGATGACTTTGAAACCGAGAACCACAAGTATCTGGTGCTCGAATTCTGCCAGCGGGGCGACTTGTATGAGGCCATCCGCATCGACCATGGCCCTCTCGAGACGGAGCACGTGAGGCGCTTCATGCTGCAACTCGTCGACGCCGTTGAGTACTGCCACGCCAAGGGTGTCTACCATCGTGACATCAAGCCCGAGAACATCTTCTTGATTCAGGATGGCTCCATGAAGCTTGGAGACTTTGGACTTGCTACCAGGGAAGAGTGGAGCACTGAGGTCATGGTTGGAAGCGACCGCTACATGGCCCCAGAACAGTACCAGACAGACGGCGAGGGATACGAGCCTGCCAAAGCCGACATCTGGGCCATCGGCATCTGCCTGCTGAACATCCTCTTCTCTCGGAACCCGTTCGCCACGCCGACCCCGGCTGACCCCTTGTTCTTGGACTTCACCAGAGACAAGCAGTCGTTGTTTGACGTGTTCCCCATGATGTCCGAAGACACCTTCCAGGTCATCGACCACTGCATGAACCTGGACCCAGCGAAGCGATCTCTGGCGGCCACCCGCGAAGCCCTTGTCCGCGTCAAGAGCTTCACCACCCAGGATGAGGACCTCGTGTCGGACGCCTTCTGCTCGGCCGACCACCGTGTTGTCGCCAGCGCCAACCGTGAGCCCCTCCGCACACCCTCTGTGCAGAGCCCCATGGTCGACACTGGTGCCTTCCCCTGGGCCAAGGCTCTCCAGGCCACCCCTCCGAAGCCTATTCGCCAACTCAGCATCATCCAGGACTACGACGAGGGCTACGACGAAGACTTGTTCTCCAAGTCTGGCAGCACCGACTGGTACTCCAAGCCAACACAGACACCAATGTCATCCTTTGTGGACTCGAGCCTCGGAGCTTCCATCCAGTCCTCCAACCTCCATGCCTTCCAGCCAAGACTTCCCGCAAAGGCTTTGGCCAAGGTCTCGCCCATGGCTGGGTCCCTTCCCATCACCATGTCCAAGAACCGCAACCAATCTGCCATGTCGTGGGCCTTCAGTCGCAGAGATAACCAGGTCTCCAAGAGCTGGAGTGATCTTTGGGATGAGGAGGAGGAGGAAGAAGAGCAGGTTAGGCAACTGCAGTCTTTGAAGGAGATGAACTCTAGGACTTGGAGTCACGACAGCCAGACCGAGACACCGGTTGCCGACAATGACGATACCCCTCGCCTTGGCATGTCGCCCATCACCAAGACAGTCAGCGCTATTCGCCTCAACGACAAGGAGAATGAGATTCCTTCTATTGACGCCGCCTTGGGCTCCGCCATTGACGATGACGACTTCGAGTCCGATGGTCTCTTCTTCTACGAAGCCCCCCCTGTCAAAGAGGAACCTCGGCTCACGACCCGGGCTTCTCCCAAACGCAGCGATGTCGACAAGTGGGCTAAGCTAGGAGAACGCCGTCGGGCTTGCAACGGCAACACACCTGTCAAGGCCCCGGCGGTCACCCTCCGGACAGGGCATCATATGGGGGCTGGCTTCCCGAGCAATACACCATCCAAGCATGGCGTTCATGATTTCTTCAGCGGCGTTGATCACCACACACCTGTTACCGTATTGAACCTCTCTACTCACAACAAGAACAACAACCATCATCATTACACTCCACACCGCAGGGGTAGCCATGGGAAGGAACGCGTCAAGGAGTGCCCATGGAGTAAGGGACGCGAGAGAGACTGGAATTTTGACTGGCGCAAGGATAAGCGCAACGCCTTTGGCGATCTCGAGTGGGTTGGTGGCTGGCCAGCAGCGGCTCGCTCATAATGAGCTGGGTTGATCTGGGTGCCGGTCACCAATCGTGGTTGGGCCATTACCATCCTACCCTCACTCTCCAATACCCCCACATCGATCCGACGTCGATGTTCATCTTTTCTTCTCGGTGTATAAAAAGACTTTTTGCTGACTCTTGCTGGTGTTTGCTTTCTCCTCTCGTTTTTGTTTTCTTTGTTTATTAATTTAGTTTTGGTTTCTGGTGTTTTCGCCTGACATGGCAGATGGAGTTTCTGGGTTCAACATCATCAAACAACCTACCACAAAGGTTGAACATACCACATAAGGGGTTTTTGGGGCGATCAAGCATAGCATGGGTTTTCTGCTTCTTTCTAGAATTCGAAATGAGACAAATGGCAAATTGGAGGCGTCTGTTTGGGAGGTTTTCTTCATCAAAGGGTGGCAATCACACAGAAACTGGACATTGGGTTGGAATACTTCTTTTACTCTATTCTTTATTGTACTTCATGGAGGGGATGGCGAACAACACCAGCAAGCAAGTCTCTTTTTTTTCTTGTCAAAAGCAAATGGGGGAGTCAGCAAAATTTTATTTTCAAAAAGTCTTTTTTCACTCTTCATCGAGAGGTGGGGAAGGGGGCGATACGAAAAGTTGGAGAGCATGGCAATTGACTTGGGGGACAGGGTACATTTTGGATGGATAAAACTTTGGCATTCAACTCGCTTTCTGAGTATTTATGATAGGTTTGGTCTCTCAGTGGATTATTAGTCTAGAAATACCAGAAGTTACCCACTCGAAACACTTGTTTGCGCTTGCTGTGACTTGATTGATTTGATTGACTTGGGCTTGGAATAGGGGGAGTTAAGCGGACAAGATGATCGAGGGCGATTCTGATCACAGTTGCCAGAGCTCACTCGATCAAGTGTCGGTGGTGTCCTGAGTGATTATCTCCGTTCATGTTTGTGAGACAAGCTCATTAGGTGTTCAGGCAACAACTGTCAGCTCGGTTTCTCCGAGAGTCTGTGAGACTGGGCTGTCACTTTCCTGACGGTGGGCAAACGGTTGGTGGTTGGTGCGAGTATGACTTAGGGCGGATATATGTAAGACAAGGTATACAGTGAGAGACAAGCTAAACAGACAAAGGCAGAGTTGAACTAGTCTCAGATCTTCAGACCAGCTACAACAATGGACAAATTACCTAGCCATCTCAAACTACATACAAATCACAGTAGAATGGAGTCTTGTAGGTAATTACAAAACAGTCGGTTGAAACTGCCTATTTCCACAACGCCGTTGCCCACCACTATGTTTCAAAGACATGACCCTCCACAGTGAATTTGCAGCCCAGCTGAACACAAGCCATGTCCCCTTCACCAACTCCGCCACGGACACCAAACAGGATCTTCTCAATTTACCTAGGTAAGCAATCTCGTCTTTCCTTCAAAACTCATTAATCGCCTGCAATTTGCCGGCAGAGCCTGCCTCCACTAACTTAGATATTTTATACTAGTGTTGCAAGATGTCATGCTATCCAAAACCTACAACTATGTGTGGCCCAGGTGAATCACGGCCTTGTGTCGTGGGACCTATTAAGTAGGGTCGTGGCGTTGGCATCTGTTTACCGTCCGGCAGCCAACTGTCGAGTCTGCTGCATGAGTAAAGGCTGTAGGCAGCCCGCCTATAAATATTCCTGACGTCCCTCTCGAAAATCATGCACGCAAATAGGCCACTCGGGCTCCTCAAGAGTTTTAAGACTTGTGTGAGGTTGCCGCATCAACCACATGGCCGAGCACGATGTCGAAAACGATGAGACTGGCTGTGAGCTACCACCAAATTGTCTTTGCGTGACCTGTAGTTCTATAACTATTCAGGCTCTCGCAAGCACACAAGGCTTCAAGCATCTGACCGTCGGTTCGACTCTGCAACGAAGCGCCGAGCGATGCTCGCTATGCCGTCACTTGGCGCATTTTACCAAGCAAGCTGCGGGGGTCGATAACGGAAAAGATTCTGCTGATGGATGTACGGTTCGGCTGAAGCTGAAGAGATATGGCTTTGACGCCGCAGACCCTTCGTTTGGGGCCGTGATCGAGGTTCTGTTCGAGGATTACAAGCCAGTTCTCTTTGAGCATGACTTTTTTGCAGTTAACACAACCACAAAAAGTGAGGGCTCTTTCACAGTTTCTTCTCAACCTCTTTCGCCCCCCTGCTTCTGCTCCCATCTTTTTTAGGCTACTAAATTCAGTTTAGTTGACCCTGCTATCGCTTTCGGAGTTCTCCCCATAAACCACGTCACAAAGACCAGCTCGAAGAAGGCCTTCAGCACAGCGAGGAGTTGGGTCAATGACTGCTTGAAATACCACCCTCAGTGTTCCCAGCAATTCTTGAAGTCAAACGGCTCAGCTCAGCCTAAAAGACTGATTGAGCTGCACCCTTCATCCGGTCCTAGCTCCGACAATCCCAAAATCCGCCTGATCGAACTTTCTGGCGCGACCCATTGTCCGAAATACATCGCCCTGAGCTACTGCTGGGGCTACGGCTCAGGCAAGTCATATACGACGACCAAGGACAATGTGCGGCTGCACAGGGACCAGATACCTTACGCAAAGCTTCCGGCTACGTTGAAAGATGCAGTTTGTATCTGCAAGAAGTTGGGCATGAAATATCTGTGGATTGATGCCCTGTGCATCATTCAAGACTGCTCTAGCGATGTGGTTGACGAAGTTGCCAAAATGGCAATGGTTTACCACAAAGCATGGCTTACAGTATCTGTTGATATCAGCAAGGCGTCGACAGATGGATGTTTCAACGATAAGAGAGAACGTAGATTGTCAACTCTCGACAATGGTGTTGGGTTCAAAGTAGAAATACCTACTGCCCTCGATGATGGATCCAAGAGCAACTTGCAGCTATTCGCACCTGTAGCTACGTTTCCTCGCCCGGATAACATCCAAAGCACACCATTGACAGCTCGGGCTTGGACTTTCCAGGAGCAAGCATTGTCTCGCCGTATTCTGCACTATACATCTTCCGGTCTCGTGTGGGAATGTCGCAAAGGCTTCATGTCTCAGGACAACATCTTACATTGGGACCGCAGTTCCAGCACATTGCCTTGGCTCCCAATCAAGCTATCAGCTTCATCAGAGATGGAAATTTTGCATCTCTGGTACCACGAAATTCTCACCACGTCATATTGTCTTCGGATGTTGACATTTCCCTCCGACAGGCTGCCCGCCATCTCCGCCGTTGCAGCTCTCTTCCAACAGCATCTCCAATCTCCATACCTGGCCGGCATCTGGCTCAAAAATATCGAAATTGGGTTATCATGGCAATGTTTTGGATTTCGAAAAGGAAAAGACCCAAAGAATGCCCGTCCATCTTGGTCGTGGGTGTCCCAGCTTGGCATGGTTGTTTGGCCAATCTCGAGATACTATCTCCATCACGAGTTCATCACCATGATTGAGATCATAAGCTTCGACACTAGCTTGACGGATCGAGCCTTGCCGCTTGGGAGCGTCACGAATGGCACTCTGGTTGTTCTTGGCTCCCTCAGCCTTCTCCGAGTGCGAAAGATTCCAGCTGAAGACGAGAGATATATCACGTATGAGTTGTTTGACGAAGGACAGGGGAGGAAGCTCGGAAAAGCGATCCCAGATTTCGACATGGAGGACGAAATGGAGGTTAGTTGTTTGGCGTTGTTTTGCAGGCTTTCGAAGTCATCCCCGTGGGGTTTCTCGGTATGGTTCTTGCTGTTGTCACCAGTCGCGGGAGAACCCGAGGCGTATACGCGAAGCGGCGTTGCGGAAATTGATCAGGTCGATAACTGGAAGTCTCTTGGCAGTCAGAAAACAAGCAGAATAACCCTTTTATAGAGATGTATATACCCTTCAACGGAGAGATGATTTTGCACGGTTTTATGGCGCAATTTGAAGATCGATATGGACATGGAAATTGAAATCTAAAAGCTCCCTAGGTAGAGTACTCGTGTACATTACCTCGGGTGCCTACCCTATGTACTTTACACGTCTATCCCCCCGTTTCTTCTTTAGAACCTTATCTCTTAAACCTTATACGGTCCTGTTAATCCTTCATTTAAATAAAGCTTAAAGTAGCTACGTTATCGCCTTCCTATTATCTTCTCCGTCGCCGGGATTATAAATAAACCGTTCTTAGCAGGTAAATTATAGTAAAACTTTATGCCACTATTCAAGTGGACACGTGTAACTGCATTGATACAGTATGAAAAAATTCATCGCCATGCCCTATCTGTGTATGCGTACATGTATATGCGAAAGTAAGCGCAACAAATGACAAAACCGCCATGATAAACAAAAAACAATAGTAAAAGTACATAATAAACAGGGAAACCAAAAGACAACAAAGACGATGACCCACAACCTCGAGCAGCAAACATACTTCGTCTCCATCATATACCATATATGTCGTGTACGCATGTGCATGTAACGACCATTCATAACCGTGTCTCCAGTCAACATTATCAACTCATTGCCCATCATTTCCATAATTAACTCGCCCACTGTTCCTCTTTCCTCCTTAAACTCGGGTATCGATCCTTCCACCAATGAAAACTCGTTACAGCTCCTTCACTCAATCCACTCCTACATAAATGTTGGCTCGGCAATGGGCTTCTCAGCACCGATCCAGCTCTTGGGCAAGAAGGCCCAGATAGTTCCGGTGACACTTAGGATTGTCGACAAGATCATGATACTCAACACCCAGATTCTTTCCTTGGTGTTGATTTCGCTTGCAAAGAGCTTGAGGTAGAAGGCTAACGGCAAGCTGGGGAGATTTCATGTCAGCCTCGACACCAGTAAATTGGGAAATCAGAGCTGAACTTACGTCACGCAAATAGTAAAGCACAAAGCGCTCCCCATGAAAGCCATGATACTGTCAAAAGCCGGGAAGAGGATCGCAATGATCAAGAACACAATAATTACCACAACACGAACGATCACTTTCATCATGCCGCGGAAATACATGGATCTTCCGATAAGCCCAGCATTCTCGGCGACGGTAGTCTGATTCAAGCCGAACAGGACTTCGATTGTCGACACAATTGGGCGGGCGTTCAGCGGAACCTTGGTGAGAGGGATGATGGCGACGAAAAAGGTCATGAGCCCAGTCAGTACTCGCGGGTAGCTGGCTTCCATCAAAATATTGGAAGTGATCGCATCGCGAACGTCGTCTCCAAACATCAATAGACCGGCAACGGCAGTAACGGCGTCCAAGATGTACTAAAGCATTGTGAGCAGCCAGCAACGCAATAAACGTTGAGAGATACTTACAGTAAACGAGAAAGAGTACTTCAAGGCCTTGCCGTACTTGTAAGGGTGTCTCATGTCACGATAAATCTACGCAATGTCAGCATTGTGGGACTAGGTTTGGTAAAGTCAACCGCTTACGTTTGGAAAGACGCTGTGGCCGCCCCTATAGATGAGTTAGCGATATGTTTGTTTCACATCTAGAAGTTCTAGCTGGCTTACCAAGGGGACATGAGCAAACCAAAAGACAGAGGCAAGGTCAGCCAGTTCTTCGGGAGCAGATATGTCTGCGCAGGCTCAATGAGCGACCCAGGCGCAGTCGGCTTCAGAAAGCCATCCAGGAGTAAGATAAGCACAACTAAATCCGTTTATTAGCACTAAAGGTCCACAAATGCTAGTATTGCTCCTTACTTACTGCTGAGACAGGAAAAGATACCAAGAATACTCGTAAAACTCAACAACCGGAGGGGCATGAAGTTCAGGGGTATTAGTATCACTGCGCAGAACACTTTCCATCCGTTCACTGACAAAAAGCCAGGAAAAAGCAAATCCAGAGACTCGGCAAACAAGACGATCAGCGCAACACAAGCGGCTAGAAGCTCGAGTGTGAAGAGGATACTGGCAGCTATCCGGGCATTGCGGCCGAATGAGATGAACGCCAGGTCGGAGAAGGTGATCAGACTTGGGTCCAAGTCCATGCACTTGGCAAGTAGTTTGGCCGTGTACGCTGTTACTGCCGCGCATAGAAACAGAGCAACCATTCCGATGATCCACCCGGCATACTTGATGCCCATGGGCAAACTCAGCAGACCAACGCCAATCAGGACGCTAGAAAATGTTAGAAATGATGAAACCGGGGAACTACTGATGAGACTCACTTGGTCGAGTTGAACACAGTCTGGGGCAGGGTTGATTGACCCTCTACAGCAAGCACTATCTTGCCATCCTGTTCCACCTCCTTGACCAAAATAGGGGCAATCTCGTCATCTGGAACATTGGCTCCGCTCTCTTGCTGTTGTTGCCAAAGCGCAGCCGCCTCGGCCATGGAAGCTCTACTGGCATGTGACCGTAATGTGCCATAGTCGATGTTGGATCCGTAGCTTCCTACAATCGAAGGTGTTGCTAGGTGAGGAGGAATCGAGAAGATCGAAGTCCCCGATATTGACTGATGGCTGCTAGTACGGAATATTGGCCCTCCTAGTTCTTGTTCCAATGCCTTTGCCTCCCGCTCGCGATAGTCACCACCGCTGACTTGGCGGCTGGGTGAGAAGCTTGCGCCGGGCTCAGGGCTTTCCCTTTCCTCCCTGATAGGCTGATCGGCGAGGCTTTGTTGGTTGGCGGCAGCCTGGAAATGCTCGTGGAGCAGAGATGTCCTTTCGGCAGAGCCTTGCTCGGCTGAATCGATTGGGCTTCGGCCATATTGAATCGGCTGGTGGGCTTGATCTGGCGCAAAGACAAACGAGGGCCGTTGGGGGATGACCTCACTGAAACCAGCGGCGCGCTGCCAGCTGCGGGTAAAGGAGCGGATACTGTTGACACCACCAATATCCGTCAAGGCAGTCAGGCGGTTGGTGATGGAGGACCTGTGATCACAAAGTCAATATCTTGTCTTTGTGTTGCTCGTGTGATGATGCAACGCACCTCCTCCGTCTAAGCTGTGGCCACTCGCCATCGTCCTGGTTGGAGTCAACACTCCTACCTAGAAGAGACTCATTCTCGAACTGCACACTCCTGTTCCCGATCGAAGAAACACTCCCGGTTCGTGAAATACCACCGCGCTCATACTGGTCCCAGGAGGTGGGGTTGTTTCTGGAGGCCATTTGGTTTTGTGGGAGGAGGCGCTCCAGGCTCCAGGCTTCTGTCGGGACGTCACAACAAGGGAAATCAAAGAAGATTCAGAGACACAGAAGAGGAACAAGCAGTCAGCCAGCGAGAAATTCGTGGGCTGGTGTTGCGTGTGTTTTCGCAAGCCCGTCGCGGGGATGTCACCAGCGCGGCGGTCGCAAAGCAGGGTCTGGCCCGGCGACGATTCAGCTTACAGATAGGCTCGGTGGAGATAGCGGGGTGCTGGAGATGGATGCTAAGGCGTAGCCACAAGACGATGGGCGATCGGACAACGTTGGAGATCAAACGAATGCAAACGGCTCTTCAAGCACTGCAAGGGAGGAGAAACGGCTGTGCGACCTGCTGTTGGGGTAGGT
This sequence comes from Triangularia verruculosa, assembly GCA_033296885.1. Taxonomy (NCBI): domain Eukaryota; kingdom Fungi; phylum Ascomycota; class Sordariomycetes; order Sordariales; family Podosporaceae; genus Triangularia; species Triangularia verruculosa. The sequence continues at coordinate 148,359 of MU863950.1, read as the reverse complement.
TCGAGAGGATTCCAGGCAAGCTATCAGGCACATGGACTGGAGACGACATCATCGGCAAGCTTGCCGCATGACAAAAGGGAACTCCCAGTTCTGCGAGTCGTTTGTCAATAGTTCCCACTGTGGAGCACCCGGTCCTCCAAGGCGGAAGACAGGCCTTCCAGTTTGCAGGAACAGCCTCTTGCGTCTCTGAAGCACAAGCTATGACGCGAGGTTTGACACAGCTCGGCTTATCATCTTATCGAACGAGGTCGGCCAAGAGGATGGTTACCACGCTGTCTGTGCTCCCATTGGCCAATTACCCCGAATGATAGCAACTGCCGCACATGCTCCTGCCGAACAAGGACGACATACAGATTCCAGCGTCTTCGAGATATCAAGGCTTCCATCGCTGTCTGCCTGAGATGAACTGCATGGACCTCCAGAGACAGTTGCGACTCTACACTATAATATTTCCTCTCTGTATTGTTAATTACTGTTCAAAACCTCCTTATGTCCCCCACAATATGCATGCAACCTTAGCCATGATCTCCGGTCCAGCCAGTCACACGTTGTCAGTCCCCTCAGCCGTCAATTTATCAAGATAAGATGCAAGCCCTCAACGTTGGGAAACCGCTAGGTGCTCGTTGGAGATCGCAGATGCAGCTTTCAAACCAGATCCTCAACAAAGTATTACAAGATTACCCCGCACTTTTTGGGATTCTCGAGTCTCGGCGCGAGTGGTGACATGAACTACGTCAGATGAAATTTATATCTATAAACAGACCGAAACTTCAGTATGAGAGCTCATCAAGAGATGATCACGGTATTGGGGATATTCAAGATCGCGCTGTTCAGGTCGGCGTCTGGCGGTTAATTTACACGCCAAACGCGCGCTAGTCAGAGCAAGGGACAGGGGCAAGAGCGGTAGAAGATGGCAGAAACAATGCGATCCAGCATTCATCCCAAATTTTTGGGCGCTGTGAGAATCAGACCCTGCAGCCAAATCAGTATTTGTAACCACAGTTTTTGCGACAATGTGGAAGAGAGCGCGGGAATCGGTCTGTCTGATCTGCCGGTCGGCATCGGCACCAACAAGGGCTCTTCTTGAGCCTGCGCAGCCATGGCAAGCTCACAGAACGTTTGCGACAAGGCGACAAGAGCGGCCATCCCGCATGGTGCTCTCCGACAGAGTTGCCCGTGGCCCCTCATCAGCCCCTGGAAGGGGTGGTGATGCCGCCAAAAGACCTCGAAACAAACCAGACGGGCCCTTTGCGGGCATGAACCGAACAGTAGCCAACATCGACCGCACCCGATCCCCACCAAAAGTTGCATCAACACGAGGCCGCGATGATGGAAAAGCCAAGGATGATAAGAGGGGGGACAAAGAGCGAGATTTCAAGGCACTGAAAATGCAGCGTGCCCTTTCGACTGTACCTTACTCCCTCCGGCAAGCCGTAAAAACACGTCTTACCGAGATTGAATCTTTCGACCAATTCGACTTGAGGCAAGAGGTGAAGGATGCGGTCAAGAATGAGGTTTTGAAGGGCATGACGGACATTAAACCAACACCGGTACAAAAACTTGCTATCTCGGCCATGTTGGGGAACCCAATTAAAGAGCTTCGGATACGCAAAAAGACCAAGGATGCGTTGCAGAGGGAAGAGTTCCTCTTGGCTGCCGAGACCGGATCTGGCAAGACGCTGGCATACATGTTGCCGACTGTTCATGCCCTCCGAACACAGGAGGCTGAGGATGAGAACGTCGCCAGGTACAACGAGCGTCTCCAAAAAGAAAAGGAGGTGCGCGGCGGTGCGCCAGCATCCGAGTGGATTGAGAAGTTCGAACCACATCCCAACACTGCTCGCCCTCGTGCCATTGTGCTGGTTCCAACAGCCGAACTCGTCGAGCAGGTCTACAAGGTTGCCAAATCCATCTCACATGTGGCCAAGTTCAAGGTCCGCCCTATTTCAGCCAACTACAACCCCGCCAAGATCCAACGTAATCTGTACAGCCATGGCGGTATCGATATGATCATCTCTACTCCTCACATTCTCGCCAAAATTGCCGAGAGGGACCCGAATATTCTCTCTCGAGTATGCCACCTTGTCATCGACGAGGCTGATTCTCTCTTTGATCGATCTTTCTCTCCCGAGACGGGCAAGATCGTTGATCGCTCGTTGCCTTCGCTCAAGCAGATGGTTCTCTGCTCTGCCACTATTCCTCGACGCCTCGACAACTATCTCCACGCACATTTCCCCAACATGCAACGAATTGTTACTCCCAACCTCCACGCCATCCCCCGCCGTGTACAGCTCGGTGTGATTGACGTATCGAAGGATCCCTATAGGAACAACAAGCTCCTCGCTTGCGCCGACGCCATTTGGTCCATCGGCAAGGATGCGTCATCTCATGACGGTCCTGCTGGTTCCGATGAGATTGACGTGAAGCGCATCATGGTCTTCGTCAACGAGCGCGACAGCACACAAGAAGTGACAGACTATCTCATCAGCAAGGGTATCGACGCAGTAGCGCTGCACAGAGACACGTCGGACCAGCGCCAAGCGGAGGCGCTCGCTACGTTTACCTCGAATGAGCCTCTCAAGATCACCAAGGAGGAGTCGGAGAAGAGGGCGCAGCTCATCAAGAGCAGGAGACACTTGCCTAACACCAAGGTGATCGTCGCGACAGATTTGGCATCGAGAGGTATCGATACCTTGGCTGTTAGACATGTGGTGCTGTACGATGTGCCCCATACCACAATCGATTTCATTCACCGTCTGGGCAGAGCAGGGAGAATGGGCAGGAGAGGAAGAGGTATTGTGCTGGTAGGAAAGAACGATAGGAGAGATGTGGTGGCGGAAGTGAAGGAGAGCATGTATATGGGACAGGCGCTTATTTAGCGGGGGATTATGGCTGTATGAATTTGATGTTCCATGTATAAAATGTACTTTAGGAGTGTATAAGCATAGAAAGATACCTGCTGCATTGGATGGCGTTTTTTCATTTAGTATATCGTTTGGTTCAACGAGCGAACGAGCATTGTCGTTGGAGCACATATAAGCGTTTCATATTCCAGCCCTCCAAAATTTGTCATTCACTTTTCATACTTCTCCTCGTCTTCGTCTTGAGATTTCCTGACCACAGCCAACCTCCTCCAAAAGGATCAAGACCCTTGCACACTTGTTGACCAAGGCGGGAACTAACCCTTGTTTTAAGCTAGACTACATACATAATTGAGGGGTGATCCCTGAGGGTTAGGAAGCTTCTTTCAACCTGATGAGTTTACTCTGTGGGGGGGATCGTGAGTTGCTTTCCGAACAACGCGTCTCGATCGAACTTTGAATTTGAAAACACACAAAAGGTGTGACCCCCACAAAATATTTACATTACCGACGCTGAAATGCGGGGGTGAGGTGAGAAAGAACGATGAATGATGGTGAGAAAAAAAGGTGAGAACTCAATTTTCTGGAAATGGCATAGCGCTTTTCCCGAAACCAATCCACCTCAGCCACCTCACATTTTCTGCTGCGTGAACATTTTCCGTTGCGGTTCGGTCCCCGGTGCGGGTGCCGCTTCCCCCCCCGCATCGGACACAACATCACAAATGGAACTGAGTGGATGGATGATTCCAGACCACTGGTCCGCCCCGTTCGGCGGGTTTGTTCAACGGTGGGACAGCGTGGATGGGTTTATGTACAACTCATCATCAGTCATCCTAGACATGGGGATAGAAGAAGACACAAATCATGAAATGTAGGTAGGAAGAAGGTCTTGTGAAGTAAAAGTGGGAAGAGGAGGCTGATTGGGCAGTTTACCGATTGGTCAGACAGACAAAAATAAAGGAGCTGTCTTGGATGCAGGTTGAGCTTGAAAATGTGAGGTGCTTCGACGTGCATAGTTGGAGGCGGTAGGCGGCCTGCCATGATGCATGGGGTTGGTTGACCAGCATTTTACATGGGGGGCCGCTGGGCTGGGGGGGGTTTAGATGTTGCTTATCCCGATTTTTTTCTTGATGCGAGTTTTCTAAACCATTTCCCAACTTACACGCGACTTTTTTCTATTTGGTTATCGTTAGGCTGGAACGGGCTTTTTTACACGGCGTACATAAAAGCGACAAGTGAAGTGGATATTGGAGTGCGGTCAGCAACCACAACACAACACGATAATAAGGGGATCTGAGGACGGGAGAGAGCCGGACAGGGAACGGAGCCGGAGGAAAGATATCGAGGGACAGAGAGGGGCTTCGGAACCAGGGACGAGATGGATGACTATATGTTTGAGACTTATGTTGCCGACTGCAAGGTTGCGCAGGAGGCGACGAGCTATTTGGAGATTTTCAACTATACGGTATGTGTTGTTTTCTCATAGGTAGGTAGTCATGAAAAGCATCGCCAAGACTAACCTGCAATATAGGACCCCGAGTTCAACACCTGCGAAGAACACCGCTTCCGCCTAGACGAACTACCAGATGAATTTGGAAACTTTTGCCGTCGCCAGGTAACCTAATCCTCCCCCCTTTTCCTTTATTATCACCCCTATTCTAACTCTTCCCCCAGGGCGCATTCGCACCCCCCAAACTCAAACCCGGCGTCACCCTCGTCTCCGGCTTAAGGCTCATCCTCCAGCAAAACGCCAAACACCCCGAGACCTTCACCCCCAGTTACATCTCACTCTCCCACTCAAACTACACACTCATGGTCCGCGCCTTGAAGCTCCCCTTCCGCGGCATCGAAAGCACCTCGGTCGTCGGCCCCTTCTTCTGGTCCTCCCTCGACCCCGCCCTCCCCCCTTCCTCCTCCCCACCCCCAAATCTCCAAATCATCTTCCGCAAATCCGACGTCCGCAAAAAGGGCCTCACCCGCGGCTGGGAGCTCATGCTCTCCCACGACTTCTCCACCGGCATCACCACCGGCTTCGCAAAGGGTACCCCCTCCTCCGACATGCTCACCGCCATCAAGCACCTCAAAGAATGCGCCGCCCAGGTCCTCCACCCCTTCCTCCTCCCCATCATCATCCTCTCCCACGACCTCTCCGCCAAAAACGACCAAAAACAGCGAGACGCCAGAGAGTGGCTCCGGAAGCTCGAATACGCCGTCTCCATGAGAAACGAAGTGCTCGAGGACGAAGCCCAGTACATCAAAGACAACATGGTTGACCTCGACCAGATCAACCGCGACCTCGTCGAGTGCCACTCCCAGGTCCTCTGGAAGCGACCGCAAGCCTACCTCGAGATCGTCCGCGTCATGAGGGAGGGCATGACCGTCTTCTGGGACGACATTGCCAGCCGCAAAGGCGGGAGGTACGCAGGCGAGGAAGGCGACACGGCCAAGGTCCACAGGAGCATGCTCGCCAGGCTGGAATTCTACCGGGCAAAGCTAAACGGTATCGAAAATTACGCTCACACGACGCTAGAGCGTTTAGGAATCCAAAGAGCAGCTGTAAGTTCACCCCGTTTCTCTTCATTAGGTAAGAAACATGCACACTCACAATATTCGTTAGCTATACAACATCATAGCCCAAAAGGAATCAAAACTCTCCCTCAAAATGGCAGGCGAACAGCGCCGGCTCGCCCACAACGCAAAGCGCGACTCGTCTTCCATGAAGACCCTCTCCCTCCTCGGCGCCATCTTCCTCCCCGCCACCTACCTCGCCTCCGTCTTCAGCATGACCTTTTTCGACTTCAACGACAACAACAACTACTCCCGCAACAACGGCCCCATCTCTTCTTCTTCTGGAGGAGCAGGAGGAGAAGAACGGGAGAACCAAGTCGTCTCCCCCCAGCTGTGGATCTACTTCGTCATCACGGTCCCGCTGACGCTCCTGATCGTCCTGATATGGAGGGTGTGGGACAGGAGGAGGGACAAGAAGTACGAGACCGAGGACGCCGACATCGAAAAGGGCATCGAGGCCATGGAGCAGCAGATCATGACGGCCATGCGGAAGAGGACGCTGAGCAAGGTGAGGACTTGGGATGTTGGCAAGGTGTAGTAGTAATTGGGTAAAATAAAAAAAACAGGGGTGTTCAGTTTTGTTGTTGGGTTACTAATGAAGAAGAGAAACGGCTGGAACGATTTACGATTACGACCGCATATGAGATTGATGGAAAGAAAACAAACGACCATAGAATACCGCGCAGACTTTGCTGGCCGAAAATACATATTTGAACTCAGAGCTCCAATCTTTCGTTATCATCTCACGCATCACAAACGGAAACTAACGAGATATTTCATATCAACCATGTATTGATCTCTGATCAATATACACTAACTACACAATACCCTTCCTGTTGTGCCAACTGGCTAATGCAATACATGCCATGCATCAGAATGCCTCCCTATCATAACCCGGGCTTCTTTATGGCCATACTTAATCAGTCCATAACCCAGGATATAACCTTCCGAAAACGCCGTCATAATTATTGCCATGATTTTACTTAATCCATTTCAATTTCGTTATCATCCTCCTTTACACCTCCGTTCTTAATCTCTCCACGAAGTTCCTAGTCATTGTAGAGATCCTCGTCCATTGAATCGGGGGCAACCTCATCCAGAGCGTCATCCGAGTCAATCATCATCTCCTCATCCGAGGCCTCGCTCTCTTGGTGGTTGGGAAGGACAGTAACCCTGTTGTCCACCAGGTCGACACGAGCCACCTCGCCGTCACGAATGTTGCCGCGAAGGATGAGAATGGCCAGGCGGTTGAGCACCTCCTTCTCAAGCAAGCGCTGCAGCGGCCTGGCACCATAGGCTGGTGAATAGCCCTGGGCACCCAACTTGTCCTTGGCCGCTTCGGACACCTTGATGATAACGTTGCGGTCGTTGTCCTGGAGACGCTTCTGGATCTCAGCAATCCGAAGGTCGACAATGCGACGGATCTCCTTGCGGGTGAGACGGTTGAAGATGACAATCGAGTTGATACGGTTGAGGAACTCGGGGAGGAAATAGTTGCGGAGAGCGTTCATGACAAGCTCCCGAGTTGTTGGGTCAATCTTGCCATCCTTGCCGTTGGGACGAGCGAGGTACTCGGCACCCAGGTTGGAGGTCATGACGACGATGCAGTTCTTGGCGTCGACAACACGACCTTGGCCATCGGTGATGCGACCGTCGTCCATGAGCTGAAGGAGAACCGTCAAGACTTCCTTGGCAGCCTTCTCGACCTCATCGAACAGGAGAATAGAGAAGGGCTTGCGACGAAGGGCCTCAGTAAGCTGGCCACCAGCGTCGTGACCAACATAGCCGGGAGGAGCACCAATCATGCGGCTCAGGGAGTGACGCTCCTGATACTCAGACATATCGAAGCGGATCATTGCCTTTGGATCATCGAACAAGAACTCGGCAAGAGCCTTGGTAAGAAGGGTCTTACCGGTACCTGAAGGACCGCAGAACAGGAAGCTCGGGGGTTGGTTGGGGTTGCTGAGACCCGAGCGCTGCAAGCGGATGGCGTTGGACACGGACCCGACAGCTTCCTTCTGGCCGACCACAATCTTACCGAGAGCCTTCTCCATGTGCAGAAGCTTCTCCCGCTCGGTAGTCTTAAGGCGGGTGACGGGAATACCAGTCCAGCGGGCGACGATTTCGTTGATTTGATCGGGACCGACAACGTCGGTGATCATGGAGCCACCCGAATCACCGCCGCTGGCGTTTAAGGCAGCATCAGCAGCCGCCTTCTCTTTCTCCAGGCGTCTAATGACAGCTTCTTGTTCGGGAATGGCGTAGTACTGAAGATCAGCAGCGCGGCTGTGGTCTCCCATTCTGCTGGCATCCTCGGCCTTGACACGGAGAGCCTCCAATTTCAACTTGGCCTCCTGGATATCCTTGCCGCGCTGACGTTCTCTTTCATACTTCTCGCGGAGCGGTCTCAATTCCTCCTCGACGTTCTCGGCGTCCTGTCTGGCCTGGGCGAGACGGGTCTTAGAAGCCTCATCCTTCTCACGGGACAAGGCGTGAATCTCAATCCTGAGCTGGCGCAGACGACGCTCAAGGGAATCAATAATCTCCGGCTGAGACTCGCGAGCCACGCGGACTGCAGCAGCAGCCTCGTCAATCAGATCGACAGCTGAATCAGGAAGCCTACGAGATGTGAGGTACCGAGCAGCCAAGTTGGCGGAGGCGACAATGGCGGCATCGGCAATGTTGACACCGTGATGCACCTCGTACTTCTCCTTGAGACCACGGAGAATGGAAATGGTCTCGGGAATGGTCGGCTCCTTGACGAGTACCTGCTGGAAACGACGCTCGAAAGCGGCATCCTTCTCAATGTACTTGCGGTACTCAGCCAAAGTGGTGGCACCAATGCAGTGAAGCTGGCCTCTGGCAAGCATGGGCTTGAGCAAGTTGGCGGCGTCCATGCCACCCTCGCCAGATGAACCAGCACCCATGAGAAGGTGGATTTCGTCGACAAAGAGAACAATCGTCTCCTTGGACTCCTGAATCTCCTTCAGAACACCCTTCATACGCTCCTCGAACTCGCCTCTGTACTTGCTGCCGGCGACCAGCGCGCCAACATCCAGGGAGAGCAGCTTGCAGGCCGCGAGATTGTCGGGGACATCGTGGTTGACGATCCGCTGGGCAAGACCCTCGACGACGGTTGTCTTGCCCACACCAGGCTCACCGATGAGCACCGGGTTGTTCTTTGTGCGCCGAGAAAGAATGCGGACGACGCGGCGGATCTCTTCCTCACGACCAATGACGGGATCCATCTTGCCCTCTCTGGCCATGGCGGTCATGTCGATGGTGAACTTTGTGAGATTCTCGTTCTCCTGCTCGGTATCGGCATTGCGAGAGTCGACACGCTTGGTGCCGCGGATTTGCTGAACGGCCTCCTGCACCAGCTTCGGCTTGGGAATGTTGGCCTCCTTCAAGGCGCCCTGTATGTTCGCATCTTCCGAGAGCGCTTGGATGAGATGGTCGACTGCAATGTAGGTATCCTTCTGGACCTTTTGTAAATCCATGGCCTTGCGAAGGACATTGTTGAAGGAGGGAGCCATCGAGACCGACTCTGGTGGGGGATCTTGGCTCGGCAGGCGGACGAGCATCTTCTTGAGAGCGCGGTCGAAAATTTGAGGATCGCCATTGGCGCGCTCAACGACTTGTCGGAGGAGGGTTTGTGTCGGTCCTGGCGGCGCGTTCTTAAGATCTTTGCTCTGGTCGGGGAGGGGATCGAGGAGCGATACCGCCAAGTGTACTGGCAGCAGCTGCGAGTGTGCGTACTGTTCGGCCAGGACCATGGCGTCTTCCAGCGCCTTCTTGGCCCGGTCAGTAAACTCCATTTTCGCGTTCATTTTTGACTTGAGATCTGCGAGACAGAGTGTCTCGAAAACTAAATGGTGGGTTTTTTCGATGTGGTGATCTTATGTAGAAGATATTGTTATGGTGGTTCGATGTGAAGCTTGGAGTGTGACGTCAGGCTTCAATTACTGATTGCTGCTGTAAATAGTAGCAGTTGGTCGTCTCTGTATGGGTATCGTTGTTGTTTGTTTGTTTGTTCAGTCAAGAGAAGGAAAACAAAGAGAGAGGTGACACGGGCTCGGAATTTATCTTGGGCACAGAGTGGAGAGACTGGGAAAAGAGTCAGGTTTGGTGCCCGAGGGCGAAGCAGCGAGATGTGGGATGATGGCACAGGAAGCTGCGAGAGCCTGCTCTTACGGTGGTGTATTTACGACGCTGTAACACCTCCTCATGCCTTATGATTGTTAGCGAAGCAGGGGTAATTTTCTAGCAACTTCCACCAAAAGATCCTCTGTTACACTAACAACAGATAACGTGAAGGAGCTGTACTGTAGTCACCCCCAGAACCTGCCTGAGCTTTCGAGATGCATGCTCCAGAAGCCCCTCGAAGGTTCAGGCTCCTGCGCGGGGTAGCAAACGGCAGTGGGGCAGCAACCGACCAATGAGACCTTCACAGCCCGAGCTATTCCATATAAAGACTAGCTTCATCCTTAAACTTGGCTCCATCTTGGCTTCTCTTGGCGCTCTTTGAGCTCGGGTCATCGCTTCTTCAACGACAACGACAATCGAGTGACGACATGTGGGGGTCCGAACCAGCGCACAAGCATCACCTCTCAGACTCCATTGACGTTCACGATGCTATGGTTTCCGCCGGGATGGCTGCATCATGTCTCCCAGAACACCATTTCCATCTGCCAGGAGAGGGTCATGAGGACCATCACTCGGCTCCATCCATGCAATTGTCATATACTGGCTCTCTAATCCAGGCCCCAGTCCGAACCGACCTCTCCGAGACACTTTTTTCTGGGCAAGGCAACAGTGACGTTGTGTTTCGTTGAGCTGGAAATCCCATTTGATGAATCGTTTCCCTTCCATCTCTCGAACTATCACCGATAACCTGCTCCTCAAACGTTGTCTTCGTGGTCCCATACATCACAGCTCCATATATTGCTTCAACTATCTCAAGCCCATCATGACAATGCCAATCCCCACCCCCAACGAGCGGATCCGCCGCTTCAAAGAAGCACTCTCCATAGTCTACGGCCCCTTCGATAACATCCTCTCCTCCTCGGACCCAGAGTCCCACGCCTTATCCTGGACACCCCCTTCATCACCAGGTGCAGGCGGCCATCTAGGCCGATACCTCTGGACCGACGCTTTTGGTGTGATCAACTTCATCACCCTCTCCAAGGAGCTCTCCTGTCCCCCTTACCTAACCCTCGCCAAGAGACTCGCCACCACCGTCCATGATACGTTGGGCAAGACCCGTGATCAAACCTCCCGACTCCCCGGTGCCACAGATGCCGAGCCCCTGAAAGGCGGCCTCCGGATAGGTAAAATCCATTCCGAGGAAGAGGACCCCAGAGATGGCGACGGGCAGTATCACCATTATCTGACATTGTGGATGTTTGCACTTAACCGGCTGGCGTTGGCAACAGGGGAGGAGCAATGGAGTTTGTTGGCTGTCCAGCTAGCCAAGGCGGTGCATAACAAGTTTATTGTCAGGAATCAGAGCAACAGTCAGGCTCAGAGGATGGTGTGGAAAATGTCTGCTGACTTATCCCGGGTGTTGGTCCCAACGGAGGGACATCTTGATGCGGCGACTGGATTCGTTGTTTACAGACTGTTACAAAGGACAGCGGAGCACATGCACGGCCCGCCGGGAGATTTGGTGTCAGAAATCGCGGATTATCGGCTGTTGATTGGGAGAGAAGGGAAGATGAGGGTGAGTAATGACTGTTTGGACCTGGGGATGGGGTTGTGGATATGCCATTTCTTCCGGGATGAGGACTGGGCACGTACGCTGGGCAGTCAAAGCTTGGAGGTGGGGAAGATACTTCTTGATGCGAAGAGAGGGATTGCGAGCAGAGATGCGAATAGGAGGTTAGCTTTCAGGGAGTTTGGAGCTTGTTTGGGGCTGAGGTGTTATGGGTGCGGTGCGGATCAGGAGCTGAAGGAGAGCGTGAAGGGTGTATTGGAGTTCTGGCAGAGGTATCTGGAGGCCTCGACGGATGAGGACTTGAAGCCGATTTCGTTGGTCATGTATGCGGCTGCTGGTATTCCTGGTGGTGAGTCTGTCAATTTCCCTATATCACCGCGACGAGATGACTGACTACCTAAGTATAGCGTTTGAGGATGGGTATCTAGGGCGAGGGTAGGCTGCGGGTCTGCATGTCACCTGTTGAACTGTTGTCAATATCGTGTTTGTTTGTTTCGCTTCTGCTCGTCATTGTCCCCACGACGAAATGTGCTTGTTTCTTCAAGTATTCACCTTGAGCCAAACCGAATGTGTATTTAACCAACATCCCAACAATACAAATGACATTTTGCAAAATTCCGTTTACCCAACGTGCCTTGAGGGTTAATGAGTCAAAGCTGACATGATAAGAAATTAAAGTTAAATTTCTGGTGCTGGTAGTACTGAATGCTGGTAATGTCAGTCAGTGATGGGGATAAAAAAAGAACGCTGAAAATCAAATAAGTCAAACGCTGTGTGTGGACGCGGCCAGGAGTTGAACCTGGGTCTTCGCTCAAAACTCGGGAGTGTAATAACCGCTATACTACCGCGTCCACGAAAGTTTCTGGCAGAAAATTGGAATCAAGTACTTGCTGGGGGTTGAGTTTAGGTGGAAGCATTTGGTTGTGGCTTGGGGTGGCAGTTGGATTTATCTGTAGTGTGGGAAAAGGGGGGGACAGTGGCGGCCGGCTTGATGGTTGGCAGAAAAGACACGATGGCGGCGGCCGGGGGTGACGGGGGTTGGTTACGAGTGCCGTCTTTCCCAGGGATTTCCGGAACTCCTGGGATTATGGAAACAGACGGAGAATTTCTGTGGAAAAAGACGGAGATAGATGGGGAAAAGATTTGACCATTGATGTGCTGTGGTTTGGTGGAAAGTCTAGACCGCAGTATCTGTGAAACCGCTGAAAGCATTCCGCTGCCGTAGGATGAGCAGGCGCTTATTCACTTCTTTCCCGCCGTCCATGCTTTATCAGAGAGCAACGAGCGGAAGGAGCAGCTAGAGCCGTATAAACCCCATACAATTACAGATCTCTGCCATCGACAACCAAATGTGTCCTGTAGAAGACAATTTTCTAAAAAAAAGTCCTTTTACAACGCTATACCCGGCGTAAATTTTCTTCACAGCTCCGGCATCATCGGTAAAAGTTATATCACATAATATCATATGCCTATCATATATATACGGCCTTCAATTATCGAGCTCAATAACATACGCAATATAACGATATAGCTCAAACCTTCCAAACGCCTCCCTTACCACATTGCTCATTACCGCGCCGATAACTCCCTCGCCGCGAGGGCTCGCCGACCGGTAAGTAACTCTATAGCGCCACAACTCCCGCATTAGCAGAGATAAAGGGACCGTCTCTGCTAAGCACCTACATTGACAACCAAAACTCTTGCAGTTACACATAGAACTCATCACTCAGCAAATCCGTCCATCATCTTCTCTTGTAATCAGTTCAAAAAAGCCACGGCAACAAACCAGTCTCTGTCTACAGTCTCATCAACAACTTACTCTTTAATCCGCTGTCATCAAACACGTTCATCATGGGCAACTCGGCATCAAAAAACACAGTCGATCCCCAGTCTCCACCGCCATCCTACACCGCCCTCCCGCTATCAACCAGCCCAACAACCCCCCGTAACTCATCACAACCCCATCAAACCCAAGGTGCCACCAACATAGCACCAGGAAATACAGCCTCCCTCCGTCCCACCGTGAAGAAAGAGACCAACCCACGGAAAGCAGTGAAGGCCGCAGCGAAGGCCGCAGCTAAAGAAGTTCGCCTAGCCCAGATCGCGGCGATAAAAAAGTACAACTTGGCATTCATCGAATCACAAACCGAGTTGGCCCTGAAATACCTAGACAAGGGTTATATTTGTGAGGCAGAGAAAAGTATGGATCGGGTAAGAAATCTACAAGCAAACAATTAAGGAGATGGGGCTCTTGGTTTGAGTGGTTGTGAATGGAACACCGTTAGGGTGATGTCGAGGGAGGTGGTTGGTCATAGGGTGTTGAGCAAGCATAACACAGCGCATGCATTTCATCAAGTTAGGGATATCGTTCTTTGCAAAAAATCGAATGTCGATTTACAGTACCACTGACTCTCATCTCGTTTCATTCATTATCTTTTGTCGCGTATGTAGGTGTTTGTTGACTTTCCCCTTTTCTTTCACCCAGCAACGGTAGCCCCTTCACCCCTTTTTTGTCTTGGCGATACCGCCCCACATGCGAAGGAATACACCACCAAACATTTACACCTTCCTCCCATCCATCCCCTCCACCGTCTCAGCAAACTCATACACGTTTGGCACACCCCCTGACAGCCGTAACAACTGCCTCTCAAAGGGCCCCAGTGGCTCCTCCACCATCACCCTCTGCGGTGGCGCATCCTTCTCCTTTCCGCAGTACTCCCACAGCCATCTGTACCCCTTGTTATCCATCGCCTGCAATGGCCGTTGCTGCTCAGCTGCCACACCTACCAACGTTGCCGTGTTTGAAGCAGCAGGCGATGTGTTGTCGCCCTGATTCTTGACAGTCGTATTGGACAGTCCCAGCTTTCTCTTCCAGGATGCCGTCGCTGTTGATGTTCGTGTTGATGCAGCGCCGGCCTCAACTTCGGGTTTCTCCCACGAGGCGACAGCCTTAGGAATAGGGTCAAGAAACTCTTGTGCCGTTTTGCGTACTGCCCATCTCCCTTTGAGCGCTGGTGCTTCCCAGACGTCTCTGTCGTTGAGACCCAGACCATGCAATGCGAGCCGGACTCGCACGGAGCTGTGCATTCGCTCGTTGGTATCCTCCAGGAACTCATTAGTTTCTTTGCCGGTTATTGGGTCTCTTTTCTTGTAGGCGCATGGTGAGCGAATGTTGGATCCTGCTACTTTGTAGGACCACTTGTTAGAGCCACGAATGGCACCGAGCGCCCAGGGTCGAAGAGGCATGTTGCTCTCACAAATTGGCTCAATGGCCCAATGCTTTTCGCCCATGATTTTCTTTCCAATTTCGGCTGCCGTTGGGAGGTGGAAGCGCAGCCATTCTGGAAGAAAACTGGAATCTTCTTGCGGTGGTTCGATGACCGCCGGCGTCTCACTTGATTTCGTGCGTGCGTGCGGAAACATAGGATCCTTCTCAGCCATGTCGCGATAAGAGTGCTCAAGCTCATCAAACAGCCGCATGATGGCCGCCTCATCAAACTCGACGCCAGTCGAGGCTAGCTGATCCATCATCCCTGCGGTGTGTCAGCTCGTGAGGCCAGATGACTGAAACTAGAGGAAAATACCCACAGGCCAAAGACATGTCCGATATGCCAGCGTCTTTCCAACCACCTCCTACATTCACATGGTTCCCGGGAAACCAGACCTGGCGTAAATCGGTGACATATAGGCTGTCAATGGTACGCTCCCAGACTGTAGGAGAAAATGCTGGCCTGTGTTCGTCAAGTGCAAGGGCATGGAAGGCATACTCTATCCGGTCTGTTAAGATTGTATCGTAGAAGCGGTATTCGCTAGTTGAATGCGGGAGACCAAGTTTGGCGATCGTGGTAGTATTGGGAACTCCCAGATTTCCTACAGTGTCCTACACAGCAATGGCCTTGACTCTGATCAGCGGACCCTTTTCTTGGTTCTGATGGATTCGTGTGAGACCCCTTTCAGTGAGCATGGCGCGGTATTTGCTTGGAGCGTCTTCTCCCTTCGGCTTGTCACCAAAAGGCTTGTCCGGGAACGGGTCCTTGTACTTGCCATCCCTCCAGTGCTGCGTGTCCTTGTAATAGGATAAAAGTATTCCATGCCCTCACGGGTTAGCAGCCCCAGATCCGAGATCAGTCTCGCAACTGACCTCGCGGTGAAAGCCCCCCTTGAGAAGCCAACTAGGATGACCTCATCGCCATCTGTGAAGTTGGCACAAATAAAAGAGTAGGCAGAGCGAATGTTCTGTTACTCGGTTAGCACATGCATACTTCAATCCGTGTGCTGAAGACATACCTCAGATACGCCCAAGCTAAAGGCACCGCCTGAGAAAACATCGGCCAGGCTACCACTTGACCCAATACCGGAGTGGTACTCAGTGACTTGAAGGGTGCCATCTGTGCAATAGCGGCGTAGAGACCGCGAAAGGCGGGTGACATTGGATGGTACGACGGCTTTCCCGACAGGGTTCGAGTATGAGGGCTTTCTGTAGCCAGTGTCACTATTCATCCAGGCGCCATCACAGCAGATGATGAGCCGTTTCCTGGTGATTTGAATAGGCTGCGAGGCAGAAGACATGGCCTGGTGCCCGAGACGCGAGCAGGACCGTCGGTTCAAGGGGTTCTAAGGATGATGTGGTGGGCACAAAATAGCTGATATGCCTGGCATTTTGTTGAGTGGCGATGACAAATACTCGTTTGATGACATGGCGTCCATCCATCAGTCAAGGAAGGAGCGCCCGAGTCGTTCCTGCCCACTTCCCCCTTCCCAACTTGAGCCGGCAGGAGCAACTCGACAACCCCACAGTGGTTTATAGGCTCCCTTTTTGCTTACCAAAGCATCAAAACAATAGAACTGTGTGTATGGCCCAGTGGTTAACCGCGGTGGATGAATCTGATGCGATCACCACAACCCGTGGCTTGTCTGTAAATGCAAGTGGTCTCCAGGCCACAGGTTCAACTTTTGCACTTTTCGACTTTTTTGCCTCCCAACCCAGCAAAATCACCACCACCATCACCAAACAGAATCTGATCCAGCATTTCGATCTCCTTGTCATCTCTCCCCTCCTCTACGACCCGATCAAGAGCACCATTATCAAATGCTATCCCATTCCAAAGCAACACTCCCATTAATTCTGCAAGCTTGACCCTCTCTCGAAAGTCTTCATCTGTCTTCAATTTTGGAACTTCTCTTTCCAATTCAGACCAGAATACCTCTCTCATTTTGACCCTCCCTCCCACCTCTTCTCCATCAGATGGCCTCAAACCGTCCAAACACCTCAGTATACTCCACAGCCCATACAGCCCCGTCCCAAACGGCAAAAACTCCGCCTCCGCCCAGTCAACCACCCCCATCAACCTCAACTCCCCCTTCGACTTCTCGACATTCACAATAACATTATCAGCATTAAAATCCCCATGCGTCAACACCCAAGGCATCTCCATCACCCCCTCCAACCCCTCCAAAACCACCTCCACAAACCTCCTAAACCTCACCGGCAACCCCTCCCTCAATCTCACCAACCTCTCCCCCAAAGAAGACCCAACCCGCCCTACCTTCCTCACACCCGTAGAAGAACGGCGGTAGGCCTGAGAAAAAAACACCGCCAGCGACCGCACCAACGAAGTACCATCAAGACCCTTCTTCTGCCCAGCAACAACATCCGCCAGCGTCTTCCCAGATATCAAACCATGACTGTACCAATCCAACCTTGGACTCAAGCCCACGCTTCCAAGTACCTTCGTCACCGGCGCCCAACTCCCATGAATCTCCCTCGCCAGGTCCGCAATCTCAAGATCTATCCCGTGCTTTTCAGGTCGGAACTGTATAACCAGTTGCTGGGAAGTATTCAGGAGCGTGTAAGAGCAATACCCTTGTGAGCTCGGCTCGACGAGCATCGCCCCCGGGAACCGAGCAATGGCCGTCCCGAAACACAACCGCTCGGTCGCTTCGGGGAGGTTGTTCCGGGTGAAGAAGTTATCTTCGACTGTATTATTCATGGCGGAAAAAGACTCTCGACCTACGGCCGCATTTACTCTGGGGTGGAAATGGCACTTCAAAGAAAGGTCAACAAGCTGTACGGCCTTGAATATAGGCCGTAAAAATGACTTTCACGGCTAGTTGGCAGTTCGACAGACACTAATGGCTCTGTCCTAAATGTGAGCTGGTATAGTTTGGCGGGGTGGTGCCGCGTGATGTCAGCGCCTTCATGCAAGGAAAACGTAAATAGAAGCATGTAAGTGGTCATTCATCTCCAAATCGTGTCTGCCTTGGGCTTAGTTGGCGTGGGGGGGGGAAACGCCATTGGTCTCGTTTCTCATTGGAGATTGTGCACCCCCAAAAGATGAACATACACATCGTTCCGACAATGATGACAGATCCAGCCGCTCAACCAGGAACCAGACCTGAGACGTCGACTTCGGCACTCGGTAGGGCTGCCGATGACGGGGCCTGGGGAGCAGCGCCAAGCCCGTCTTGGCTGCCCTTGGCTTCCCGAGTCCGGCCCGCATTTCGGGAGGTCCACTTTTGGTGTTGACAAGTGGGGTGCGCCGAACATTGGGGATAGATGTAGGGATGGTCAGCTGTCAACACGGAGAGCGACTCGAGGCTGAGTCACGGTGAGCGCCGGGGTCGGTCTATCTATTGATGTAGGGGCATACCTGATTCTCGAGTGACAGTCATGTTGCCATTGCCCAAGCGGCAACATAGGTTTGTTAAGCTGGTTGTGCACGAGACACAAGTCATAGTGTCTTGAGATTTGGTCTCGTATGCTTTTTCATTATTTTACTTCATTTTTAATCCTAAGAGCTTTCTAAGCCTTGATGAGTTTGACGAGCTCGGCAACAACCGCATCACCCATGTCGGATGTGCTAGCCGAACCACCGAGGTCCTTGGTGAGAACACCGTTGTCAATAGCCAGCTTGACGGCAGCCTCAACCGCAGCGGCCTCCTTAGGAAGGTTGAGAGAGTACCTGAGCATCATGGCGACGGAGAGGATGGTGCCAACGGGGTTGACAATGCCCTTGCCAGAGATATCAGGGGCGGAGCCTAGAACTTTATTGTCAGCCAACTTCGCTGAGAAAGCCGAGAAGTGAGAACACCTTACCGTGAATAGGCTCATAAATACCATTGCACTTGCCCTTTCCATCAGGAATGCCACCCAGCGAAGCACTAGGCAACAGACCAATCGAACCGGGAATAACCGACGCTTCATCACTAATAATATCACCAAACAGATTGCTGGTAAGAACCACACCGTTCAGCGCCCTCGGGTTCTTGACCATCAACATAGCCGCCGAGTCAATCAACTGGTGATTCACCGACAGCTGAGGGAACTCCTTCTCAAACACCTCCGTCACGACCTTTCTCCACAGTCTGCTCGTAGCCAAAACATTGGCCTTGTCCAAACTCCAGACCTTGGCCGGGGGATTCTGGCCCAAAGCCAAGAAACCAGCCAGACGGGCGACACGCTCAATCTCAGGGCGAGAGTAGGGCTCAGTGTCCATGGCGAAACCAGAGCCGTCGTCCTCCTTGCGGTCACCAAAGTAGATGCCGCCGGTGAGCTCACGGACGACGATAAAGTCGGTGCCGCGGCAGACTTCGGCCTTCAGGGGGGAGGAATCGACGAGGGACTCGGAGGCGAAGTTGCATGGGCGGAGGTTGCCGTAGGTGCCGAGCTCCTTGCGGAGCTTGAGGATGCCCTCTTCGGGGCGGAGGGGGGAGGAGGGACCCCATTCGGGACCACCGATGGCGCCGAGGAGGATGGCATCGGCGGCCTTGGCGGCGGCGAGGGCCTCGTCGGTCAGGGCGCTGTTGTGAGCGGCGATGGAGGCCTGGTGAAAAGGGTGGGTTAGCTTGTTGGAGCCATGATTCTCGGCAGGATGACAGCTGAACACTTGAACTTCCACCTCTTATCTTGCCAGCTCCCGATCCCAGGATTCGAGCTCCAGACAGCTTCATAGGGTAGCTCCTGCTACACCAACTCCCTCCACTCCACAGCTCTCTCAAACCACCAGAAAGGAAACAAAAAAGAACTTACACCACCCAACAAATGCTCCTGCAAGTTAAACTTGCCCGCGGTCGGCACATGAGTCTCAATCGCCTTGAGGACCTTGACAGCCTCAGCAACAACCTATTATTCTCCTCCTATTAGCACCCAACCCCCATCCAATCCCCATCACCCCCCTCATTCCAAGGACATACCTCCGGACCGCAGTGATCGCCCCCAAAAACAACAATATTGTGAGTCGCCATCTTTTTTAAACTTTTTTCTTAATTTCCTCGTTGAAAACGGGGAAGAGCGGGGGGTCGGATAACGTCGGGCGAGAACGATAAAAAGTTAAGGCGCAGCTGGAAAGGACGAAACAAGACGATGACGTCGAAGGTAATAGGTATCAATTTCCCCCAAGCAAACAACACTTGTGTCCAAATAGAGAAGAAAGTATAAAATTCACTGTTTTCGAGTTCGGGTGAAACTTGCACCCCTTTTGAACCTTTTCCCCAAGAAACCTTGAAATCGCCAATTCTACAGACCCTCCCAACCCCGCCTTCCGAAGTCGGCGGGTGTGTGGAATTTGGAACCGCTCTACCGCCTCCCGCTGCTCGGCTCCCCCAGTTATCTCCTTCGGGGCAACACGGGTGGTTTAGAAAGCCCATGTCTTGCGCAATTCATCCAGGGGAAGAGAGAGAGGAGATAGAAAGAGATGTGAATCACAAGGTGGTCCGCTTCCGGCATGAGACTGAAGCAACCTCGGAATGTGGTGGTCACCATGAATGAGAGAGAGAGACCATTGCACCAAAAACAAATTCCAAAAACTCCCCAGAAGGGTATCACCTATTACCACTTAGCCCAAACAGCGTTCCGACCTGGCCGCGCTCGTGTAAAACGTGGGTACAGGAACGTAATAAAAGCCGGCTCCTTCGGGCCAGCCATGACACCTCACCCCATGAACCTCAAAAAAAAATTAGAAATTTCTCTTGTTCTCGTCATGTCAAGTAAATTGACCGTGGTACTCTCTGCAAAAGTATCCCAATCTAATGCTGTGCTTACGCTGTGGTCAAGGTACTCTATTACACAAAGATAACACAGTCACGGCCGAATTGACAGACCAGCTTCCTGGTGGCTGGGCTGGTTGACGTTGTCACGGCTTCTCAAGTATCACAACTACCAATTCAAGAGAAAAACAAGAGTATCGGAAAAATATGATGGTTGCTGACATTTCACGAAACTATGTCTGCTAATAACTGGTCGTCTTGTCCATGTGCTTGCGTTATCCTCCCACCATATATTTCCTCCAAAAAAAAGCTTTTTTGTTTTTCTGTTTTCTTTTCTCCATTTTTTGCGCCGCTGGCAAGGACATAATATTTTGCCCATGTAGGCACGAGGTGTGGCTGCTTGATAAACCATACTCGAGATTGTTGGTTAGTCGTTCGTACCGTGTCACACCCCTTGCCATTCTGTCCAATACTTGCGCATTCTTCACGCCTCGTACACCCTCCATATCCCCATTCGGCCTCTCCTAACTCGCCCCTTCACACACTCCGTCTCCGTATCTTTCACCTTCGCCGAGAGCTGCTCTCTATATTCCCGCCTCATAAACCTACAACACTCCCCAACTCCCCCTTGTCCATAATTCGGCCCAAAATTCGCAACTACAAGCCATGTCCAGATCCCTCACCCTCGGCAAAGAGCAACGGCGACCAGTCCGAATCATCATCATCGCCAGATCCCCAAACCCCACACATCGTCTATCCGTCCCATACTTCGCAATAATGCCCTGATTTCCTCCATTCCTCCTTCCTCTCTGGCGCACCATCTAGTCTCATCCTCAAACGTAGAATCGAAAAAGGCTTCCCATGTGGAAGCCCAGAGCATTGTCCAGTCCATACGACCCCCTCCCCCCGCCCAAAACCGAAAAAGAGCAGCATTTTCCCCTTGCCGCTGCCGCCTGTATTAGTAGTAAACAGGATAGAAAAAGTAGCCCCAGAAACTCCTTTAACAACAAATGAAGAAAAGAGCAAAAAATTAACTACAATTTCGACCCAATATTTGACCAAAAAATAATAGAATCCCGGTTTGATTGAGTGCAGTGGGGTATCATCATGAAAACAACAACCCAGGTGCTTCACAATGCTTGATATGGTCCGCCTTTCCGTGACCAAGTTTTGAATTAACGACAATGAGCCGAAGAGAAGAAAAGGCAAAGACCGTGCGGTTCGCTCTCGCTTGCTGGCTGGCATGCAATGTGTGGTGGTAAGTGATGATGTCGATGTAGAGAAAATAGCGAATGATGATGATATCGTGTGATCGTGATAGTTCGATAAGCGCGGGGTGGAAATCGGAGAGGCGGAAGCCTCATGTGTCTCCATCAGGAAAACCGTCAGTTTCCGAACCACTCCCCTCGTGTGAATCGAAGATGCCCGCCATGCTCGCCTGCCAATGCGGTTGAGAAACCTGGAGAAAACCCATCGCTAAAATCCCAATGCTATCCTCGCCGCCCTTGGTGTATCGTAGTAGAAGTTAGCCTGTAGATGTTGGAAATCTATCCGCCTTCTTCAAGGGATAAACCACCCGTTTGTTTGTCGCCATAAAAACTCGGCATCAAAAGGGTTGAGGAAAAGGAAAGTCAAAGCGACTCCTTTTGATCGAATAATGATGCCAAAAATCCAGACGATTGCTCCAGAAAATGAATGAAAAAAATTCAACTCCCAGGGTACCGACCATATCCGACTCATGATGATAGTAAGAGAATCCCAGAACCCCGTAACGAGCCGCCATGCCTCTTCGCCCAGGAGACCAAGTCCGCCGCCGTATCGCGCTGAAAGTCCTGAAATAGATCGTGATCGCCATGCAGTGCCTGGTGTCGTAGAAAAACAATACCCTGAACGCCCAGAATGGAGAGGTAACAAAACCAGTAACATGAACAAGTAAATAAAACAAATGAGATGCCCTGCCTCAAATGCAGGATCTTGCCAAAAGATGGCATTCCGTTGCAAATATGCACCAGAACTTAGGAGCTTTGATAATTGGCTGGAAGACGCGCTCCTCCTAGATTCAGTCCGCTGATCTTCAAAACACGACGCAGTTGGTCCTCGGCGTCCAGGATATCAGCCGGCCGGTTGTATTCTGGCCCAGCATATCCATTGACAGGATATTGCCGGGGAACATCGGGTGCTGGGCCTGGGCGTGTGTACTCCAAGGTAATCGGCTTGGAAGGCGCCTGATTCTTGGGTTGAGATGATGCTTTGGTGAAATCCAACTTGATCGGGGGTTGAGAACCAATGGCAAGAAACTGCTTGAGCCTCTCGGTAGCGTCTGCGGGCGATGATTGCTGCTGGGGGCGGAACTGCTGTTGTTGATGTTGCTGATGGATAGCGTTCTGTGGCGAGTTTGTTGGCTTTTCGTTGATGCGTCCTGCTGCCCGAAGCCGATCGTTATAGGGTGTCGAGAATGCTGGGCCCATGGGAGCCCTTGGGTTACCATCCAGCTCCGAAGTTGAAATTCCGCTTGATCCATTCCGCTGATACACTGGCCGCTGGGGACGACGAGCATCAATACCGTTCGGGACTGTCCTAGGCGCCAAAGGAGAGTGCGACTGAGCTGGCGGTGAGTACATGCCAGAGGAAGGGATCGAAATATTTGCCGTGCTTGCTCTTCGGGCGGCGCTCTCCTTCTCAGCTCGGTGCGCCTTGAAGAAGAAATCGAGCGGCGACTCTTCTCGTGTGATTTCCGCACTCATGATCCTCTGCCGAGGGGTGGCGGCCTCGCTATCAGTGGCAGGAGGCGAAGGCTCTGAACTAGCGCGGCCGGTGTCCTTGGTACCAGGCGAATCCAGGGCCTTGGGGGCAAGAAAACTGGGAATCGGGAGGGAAGCGGGAGCCGGCGACGCATGGAATGTCGCTCCAGCATAGGCAGCAGGAAGACTAGCCGTCTTTGGAGGCGCCGAGTCAGGAGGAGAGTTGCGGCCTTGCCTGGGCGGAACAGGAGACGTCGAAGGGCCTGATTTTGGACGCGGCTTACTGTTCGACGTGCGAGCTTTCGACTTGCCCGATTGACTGGATTGCGCCTGCGACGAGACTGGGGCGGGGCTGTTTGGCACAGACTTCTGCGGCGTCAGCGGAATGCTGAGGTCGACCGGTAAGCAAGCGTCGCTGGGCACATCGTTTTCTGAGGCATAGTTCTTGAGGGCAGGAGAGTTGCCTGGCCGCTTTGGTCGCCGCCTGCCTGGAGTGTGCTTAGCACGCAGTTGTTCGTGCGGCTGTCGCTGTTGTTGATCCAGCATAGCTGTAAGAGTGAGAGGGGGATCAGAGAGATATTTATCGTTAGTCGGATTGTCAGCCAAGAAGATTTAAACCCTTTTTTCGCCGTGGCGCACAGAGGGTTTGTGTCGGTGGTGGTTGTGGTGGTGTGGTTTACTCGAAACTCGAGTGACGATTTATGGGATGGGAGGGCGGGGGACGACTCTGGTTGACAAGGTTGACGTGATGGCTGATGGTCGGGCAAATGGAGCGCTGGTCCTTGGTGATGACTCGGTAAGACTACTGTAATTGGCAATGATGATTTTTTCGGCGGTCGCTTCTCTGCGCATGTTGTTTTTGGGGTGTTTTTGAGGGGTTTGTTTGTTGTGGTAGGAAAGAGAATCGCGATGGAGGCGGGAGGAGTCAACTAGCTGGGGCTTCCCTAGGATACCGCATATTAATACCGTCGTTGATCGGGCAGGCTGACCTGGCAGCCAGGCCTGAATTCCATCTTGCCCCTGGCCCGGGCGCGCCTTCGATTAGCCGCTAATCGCATTCACTTGTGCCAAAGGGTCCAATGAGGGTGTCGGGTTGCTCTTTGCCAACTTATTAATGGCCACCAAATCCTCCATTTTGTGTGAATTTTCTATGTGTCAAGATCATCAACTGATCAGGTCCTTCTCAGACCGCTTGGACGGACATTGAAAGCCACCTGCCCCGATGGCTTGAACGACGTTTTCCAGAACCAGAAACCTTATCATCCATCGCGACGGTTAAAGGGATAGCAGTCCAAGAAGGTCCAGTTCTTGGCTGATGGAATGCTGAACGCAGAGAAGTGGCTGTGGCCGCACCAACTCCCACACTGCTCCCAGTCTTTGTCCCAGCTGCCAAGCTCTGGACCTGGCAGACCTCACTTGAGGCAGCCCCCCAGCCCCCCAGCCAGCATGATAACGTCGTAATGTTTCCATAGAGCGACACTATGATCATGACGTCTCTGCGAGCGAAGCGATCAAGGTAGGGTGGCATCCGCAAGGGTCCCGGTTTGCAACAGTTCCGACCTGCATGGTTTGCAACAAACGAAGCCTCTATGCAATGATCCAGAGTGAGCGTAATTATGCATATATCGATGCCCAGCGTGCCACATCGGCCAGTGCGGGGCTGTGGCGGGGGCCGTCAGCTTCCCAGGCATTGCTGCGACGTGCAACTGCCTGGGCTGTTGTTCGTGCCTGTCCAGTATCGTCGAATTTCCATTCATCAGGAGCTTTGGTGGGAGCGTCTCTTTCACTGCCGGTAGAGTGTTGGGGAAGAGCTTAGTACTTTGAAGCGAAAATTGAAGGATAAATTTTGACTCTGGTTCGTGGTTGATGTCATAAGCCCAACGTCTCTGTACAGCCTTGCCCTGCACCAATAAATCAAAGCGGACACTGACCAACACGGCCTGGTAGGACTACGATTTCGCAGCAGCCAGCAAAGGCAAACCGACTTCTCTCACCAATATCGGCATACTTTAGTTGCACATCTCCCATCACTCCACGTCTCTCCCTCGATTCCACAAAACAGCGACACACAACCATGGCCGATGTTGACATGACCGACGCGCCCGTCGTCAAGAAGAAGAGCACCGGCGCTGAGGGCGAAAGCAAGGATGGGAAGAAACGCTTCGAGGTCAAGAAAGTAGGGCAAAACGCTGCTGGTATACTCTTTGAGGATATATTTCTGACGTTGGCTCTAGTGGAACGCAGTTGCTCTATGGGCTTGGGACATAGTAGTCGACAATTGCGCCATCTGCAGAAACCATATCATGGACCTCTGTAAGTTCCCATCATGTACCTTTCCGAACTACCATCTTAATAACTGACACAATTTTATCATAGGCATCGAATGCCAGGCAAACCAAGCCTCGGCAACGAGCGAGGAATGTACTGTTGCCTGGGGTATTTGCAACCACGCTTTCCACTTTCACTGCATCTCGAGATGGCTTAAGGCGCGTCAAGTGTGCCCACTCGATAATCGAGACTGGGAGTTCCAGAAGTACGGCAGGTAGACAACGCAGCTAGGCATAATGTTGGGATATTGCACAGCCGGACGGGACGACGAATAGTGGTTATTTGGGAGTTTGGGACTGGGTTTACAACACGAGCATATGCACTTGAGTCTTACTTCACAAGCGGAGTTTGCGGTTTGAGAAGGCCCTAGTTAGCGAACTCCAACGACGTTCATTACTCTACTTGATGCGCAATTGCATCCTCGGACACACCACCATCCACGTATCGATGCCACAGATGCCAACAGTGAAAGAGACCATTTCCCTTGAACCCAATAAATCAAACTTGCGCTCCTTATGAAAAACACATATCGTCCAGCCCTACGCCCTCATCGCAGCATGTTCTCGTCAATCACTATGTTTGCTGGCGGGGCAGCTCCCGCTACCGGCAGCCACTTGACGGGGTTCTTGTTGTACATTGGCCAGGGAGGGACGGTAAGGAGAAAGGTGGCGGCGGTGCCAGCGAGACCGACGTAGACGGCGAGCTTGATGTCTTGCAGGAAGTAGCCAACGAGGAAGGCGATGGCCTGTGGGCAGTCAGTAACGAGGATCTGGCATGACAGCCAAGGGGAGGAACTTACTCCCACTAGCGAGAGAGATACATTGACGAGAAGCTCTACTAGCTTTTGGCCTTCAAAGTCCTGCGTTGTGTAAGTCAGCTTGGTGATTCTTTCTGGGTGACGGTTCTCATGACGGAGACGTACAATTTGGCCCTCGAAGATGTCGCGGGCTTGCTCCAGGAGTTGTTCTGCCATGTTGGGTGATCAATGGGTGAGTCTGGACAGGGAAGTGGTGCCAATGTCGTGGTGGCTATCCCGATCGATATGGCTAGGTTGTTCGTGATGTGCTGTGGTCTAGGTGCCTGTGGTCCACAGCGATTGATGTTTAAAGAGTGGACCTGCAATTGGTTTCAACGTGTCTTCTGGGGGCACCGTGGGACTGGATGCGACCGGCCAATCAGAAACTCCAGAATACTCCCACTTCCCGGAAGATTTGGTGCATTTAGCGAGGCGCTACTGCGTCAAAGCCCAACAGCCCCTGTTGAGGCTGAACACAACTCCCCTATCAAAACGCACTGTGCATGTGCTTCAATGTATTTTCGCGTGGGCTGTTGTCTCATCTCATTGGTAGTGAGTTGCCGGAATTGAGGATGGGAGCTTATCTCTGAGATGGAGCGTCATCGGATTTTCCAGCTGCTCTCGTCTCCGGACGATGAGGGCGCCTCTGCCCTGTTTGCGTACCTTACGCAATTGTACGAGTTCTTCGGCCTTTGATACCCGATTTGCGGGCTTTTGTTAGCGATGACTAACAGTGGTGGCGCTAAGTGGCCAAACTTTTTCCAACCCGTGCAGGTGTCAAGCACCGGGCCGGGATGGAAAGCCTTCCCTGACCAACAACTTGGATTTTCTTTGAACAAAGGTCAACCACCAAAAGTCTGTCGCTGGGCCCCAGAGCACCATCCCATCCGACCCCTCTTCCTCGACAAGCTGGGGACTGGACTTTTGAACTTCACCTCTCCCTGTCAAGCGAAGTGAATATTCATACAGGGGCTTTTTCGAATTTTTGAATTCACCTGTGGTCCACCCCTGGCTCCCTCCCTAAGGTGAATCTGGAACGTCATACGGCATCGCATATCTGACCATCAGCTTGGAGACGCGGTCAACCTCCTGCTCTTCCTCCTTTCACCACCTCTTAGCGACAACATCATCAACCTAAAAACAGGCAATACCTGTCGACTGTTTTCCCTAGCAACCACCGCCGCTTGCTAACTTACATCGCTACCTCTTACTGAACCTCAGCACCGATATTTTCGATACCAGTCGCCGGTTTGATCAGGCCATCACGATAGCGCGCCGAGACTGCGACGTATATACCTTACGGTTCCCAAGTCGCACAGTCGTCTCAATCGCTTCGTCGTCACAAGCTGGCGGGCTCCGACGATTCAACGTTTTCTTCTCCACGTTCGCTCCTAGGGCCAGAGTTGGTCTACAGCGGAGTGAACAAGAAGCCGCCTTAACTTGGCAGCTCACAAGTCTATTTTGACATCACACAACGAAGAACCCACCTCGCCACCCTTTTCAAGCGTCGCTGTACCAGAGCCCCGGGACTGCGACTTTTCTCTTCACATTCAGGTGTTTTACACGAGCGTCGTTGCGGACGGCTCCCGGCCGTTCGCTGCCCCCGCTGGTGCTTTCCTGCGACGAGACCACGGCAACATGCGCTGCGAGTGAGTCCTTGATAGGGGCTCTTGGGCTGGATTAGGGCCCATTGCATTTGGAATAGTAGGGAAGCTGAGCAAGAAGATTGGGGAGGAAACTGAGCGATCGATATCACCGGATCAGCCACGACGACAAGCAGAGAATTACCGTCACAATGTCCGACCGAGAGGAAATAGGCGGAAACTCGGGGTACTCTACCCCTGTGCCTGAGCTGGACGATCACCGAAACCAGGTGGCTTCGGTGCACCGTCCTGATCGTCCTCGACGAGGCACGTTTGACTCTCTCTATGGGGCCCGACAAGTTGCAGCTGTTGCTGCCGGTCAACCTGTTGTTCGCGATTTTGAAGAGGCCATCGTTGATGACGACGTGCCTGAAAACTCGCCCACCATGCGGCGAAACCGCCGCCCTACCATTGAGTCGACCTCGGAGCGCTCCTCATCGCCTCCCAACTCGGTCAAGGCTTTCGCCGAGGCCCGTCGCCGGGAGCGCGATATGTCGTTTTCGGAACCGAAGCCGGAGCGCGACGAAGAGGAGCCGCCGCTTCAGAGGACTGCATCAATTGCCAGTCGGCGTAGTTACCGCAGCAAGCAGGTCACTGTGGCAGCAAGTGATGATGCTGCCAGCCTTGCAACCAACAAGACTGCCGAAGAAGATGTTTGCTTCCCGCTTCAAGATGAACGGAGGGGTGATACTCTGTACATCGACTTTGACTACCTGGAGAATTTTATGAAAGCCGAGAGCGAGGCCCGTGAAGCAGCCCGTCGCCCTTCGGCGATTCGTATGTTCACGGATGTCAGGCCCTCCACTAATCAATCCACCATTCCGACCCCCATGGTCACTCTGGACGGTGATTTCTTGTCCCCTGCGTTCGATGCGGAGAGTCAACAAGATAGGTCTGAGAAGGGTCAGGACGAGGAGCATCTCAAGCAGGTCCAACTCCCGGTTCCTCAGCCCGATCCAAACCGAGTCAGCTTCTTCTCATCGGCGTGGGAATCGACAATCAACGCTCCCGATCTTGAAGGATTGCTTGTTGAAGGCGAGGATATCCGCGGTCTCTTCAGTTTCCCCAAGGGCGAGACCGATGGTGTGTGGTGGTTGGACATGAAGAATCCTTCTGAAGAGGAGGTGCGCGCCGTTTGCAGGGCCTTCGGTATCCATCCCCTGACAATTGAAGATATCACGACGCAAGAATCCCGTGAGAAGATTGAACTCTTTCCATCGTACTACTTTGCCTGCTTCCGGTCATTCTACATTGAGGATGACCCGGAGACTGGGGAGAAGGAGTTCATGCCTTTCAACATCTACGCGGTTGTCTTCCGCGAGGGCACGCTGAGTTTTAGCTACGCTAAGAATTCTCATGCCTCTCATGTCCGGAAGAGAATCGCGATGCTCAAGGATTACGTTTCGCTCAGTAGCGACTGGATTTGTTATGCCTTGATGTAAGTTTCTTTGTGCTCAATTCTGGATGAAAACTACAAGTATGCTGACTCGGATCATAGCGATGATATTGTTGATTCATTTGCTCCTGACATCCGGACCCTGGAGAATGAGACGGACCAAATCGAGGACGAGGTGTTCATTGCCCGCACGGATGACATGGCACAATTCTTACGCAAGATCGGCACAGCCCGCAAAAACACGATGGCTTTGATGAGACTGCTTGGCGGCAAGGCTGATGTTCTGAGAGGCTTCACCAAGAGGTGCAACGAAAACTACAAGGTCACGCCACGTATGGACATTGGCATGTACCTTGGTGATATCCAGGATCACGTTGTCACCATGATGAACAATCTCGCACACTGCGAAAAGATGCTCTCTCGCGCCCACAGCAACTATCTCGCTCAGATCTCGATCGACGGCATTGCCCAAGGGACAAACACGAACCGCGTCTTGAGCAAGATCACCCTCCTTGCCTCCATCATCGTCCCGCTCAACGTGGTGACGGGGCTATTTGGCATGAACGTGGCGGTGCCGTGGATGCACGATGACTCCCTTGCGCCTTTCTTCGGCATTCTCGGGACTCTTCTTACGTTCTGCATCATCGGTTTCTGGCTTGCGAAGATGTATCGCATGTTTTGAGGCTTCAAAGCTCACTCGCCGTTCTTTCCTTCTCGTTGTTCATTCACACGGAACTTCTACCAGGATGCGGGTGGTTGTTATCTCTTACTTCTCTTCTTTTGCTCTCTTGACGCATGACCGGAGACGAGTATATGTTTTACACCAAAATATGGGGTTTGATGGTGGTTTTGAGTTTTGGGCTATAGAACAAAAGCAACAGGGAGACATTGCGTTTTATTGGCCGGAAAGATAAGGGATAGAGTAGAAGGGATGGGTTTGGTGGAGTGGCATTTGTGCTTTTCGCTTTCTTGGGCAGGGAGTTCAGGCTGGAGCAAGCTATAGTTACGTTTTTCTTTACGTATATAGGGGCCTCACAATTCCTTTTTTTACATGCGGGGTTTTGCATATGCTTCTAGTTGTAGATGCTGCCATGGGGTGTTTATCACTGGCTTGATCAAAGAGCAGATGTTGGACTAGAAGACTCGTCTAAGAGTGCTTGCCTCATACAGCGCAGATACTCAAACTCCGATAGTGAATATGTACAGGGTATGCTTGATGAACATCTTGACACCCTGACTTGCTTGGCTCATGCAATGTGCTTCGGTTCGTGGTCCCGACATTCAAAACCACCGGCGTTCGCCTCGGCCAGCATCGGCAAGTCATACCCGAATGAGATCTCGCCCAGATCTGGTCTTTTGCGGGTTCGAGAGTTCCTGG
Organism: Triangularia verruculosa; assembly: GCA_033296885.1. NCBI lineage: Eukaryota > Fungi > Ascomycota > Sordariomycetes > Sordariales > Podosporaceae > Triangularia > Triangularia verruculosa. The sequence goes on along the minus strand of MU863950.1, from coordinate 117,947 downwards.
TGGCCGAGATCGAACACTATGCTGCTCGCTTCAAGACGAATCGCGTCCGGTTCGGTGAGGTCAGTCACCTCGAGTTGCCGTTACTCGGCAGAGACACGCAGCCTTCCGGCAAGACAGCACCTCGGGCTATGACCATTGAGGACGCTGTCAAGTCCAACATCACTGGATCAGCCTACGCTGGAACACCTCGCTTTAGAGATTGGCGAGAAGGGTATTGCGACTATTGACACTCCGACTCATACCGATGGACGGACATTGGTTGAGTTGTCGAAGAACCTCCTGAGCATCTCGAGGATTGCCCGGGCCCAGAACACTTGGGAGTACACTCGCAGCATTATGGAGCCCCCGTTAGGGATTGGGAGGGTCCTGTACTTCGTGTTGGAGCATGTGTACTGCATCGTTCCAATGATATAGCCCGCACGGTAAGTTTAAGATCCCATCATCATTCATACCACCATACAAATTGTTATGTAGGTCTTGTCCCTGGGCCTTGGTATAGCTCCGAACAAGTGCCCTCATCGTCCTCCCCTCCGCCCAGCCTTAGTCCGTACCCCTTGTACAGAATCCGTCCGCCCGCCTGCGTTCTCTGGGTATCTCTACTACTGTGGACTCGTCGAGTGCATTTATCGGCAAGAGGTTTTCCAGGCCGTTAAGAATATGGTGGATGGTATCGAGACTTGGGGGGAGGTGGTGAAGAGATTGCTGGCTTTTGTCGGTTAGATAAAGTAGGCAGAGGGGTAACGTATGGCTTAGATAGGTAGAATGTTGGCGTAAGCCTTTAGACAGAGGGCTTACTCCCAAATGAAGATCGCTTTCCCAAGATATTGTGCATCTCCGTGGTTTTGTTAGCCGTATCTAGTCATAACCGACCCCTGTATCGGCAATTTACCCTGAAGGCAGGCATTTTTGATGAGGAGTCTCTTGAGACTTCTTTGGAGTAAGTCACGTACATTTATATTGTAGATGGAAAGATATAGGCTGCTAAGCTATCTTTTCAGAGACATCGAAAGACACTTGTAACAGGTGACATGGCGGCCGAAGAGTGTTGGAAGACAGTGGAAAAGAATGGACAGACAGTGGGAAAGACTTGGTGATGTATCGTAAGAAGATATATCAAGACAAGCAAAGGGTAGTGAAAGACAGTAAAAAAAAGTACCTTATTTAGAGATCACTGAAAAGAAGTCTAGATACCTATCTAGGTATTCTCAGATACCAGCGTCCATTTTCTATTCATGATCATACCTCGATTATCTCGCGCAGACTAGGTACCCATCTTCCCAAGAAGTTGGACCTACTTTATGTCTAGGGCCATGTACCAGAGCGCGTCAACAACCTACGTGTACCGAGACGGCATTTGTTTTCTTTTATTTACCTTCCTTTCTTCTCCAGGTCTTTCCGCAAACACTATTTTGCGGTTCAGGGCTAGTTACTCCAGTCGTATATTCTCGGCGGCGGCGCACCGCTGTCTCTACCATCTAGGTATGAGGTCGTCAAGAGCACGATGAAGCGGCAGGGAGCAGATGCTAGCAGGACCTATTCCCAAAACCTTGTCACATTGAAAATACATTCCAGCGTCTCCATTCTGCTCAAGAACATGTGTCCTGTCTTGTTCTTAGACCGACATGATGCGATAGAGCGCCCTGCTGTATGACTGCATGTGTGTTTGCAAGTGTACCTTCCTGTGATCATGTTGGGCTTTGAGGCGGCATTGATTACATTTTGCTCGTCTATCCGGCAAGTATTTCCCACCTGATTTACTTGGGCAATATCTGATCCTGTTGACACCTTACGACACCGGCCGGCAAGCTGCTCATCATCAATTCTTCGTTTCTTTGGTTCATTTTCTTTACCGCGTGATAACGAACGTTGAATCACATTGGTGCAAAAACAAGGCTATTCGTCGTATGGCTAGAAATGCAGGTCTCGGTGTCCGGCGATGCGAAAACAGCGCCTCGCAGTTTTCGCGTCAGACATCTGAAGCATTGACAAAGCCTTCGACGGTGAGGCGTACGTATACAGTACAGTACGCACCTCTCAAAAACCCCATGTCAGATCGACAGACACTGACATGCTTCCCAGTCCCTGCCTCGCCTCTATCACAAGACAAACTCCTTCACCGAGGCCGCACCGGCGCGCCCTCCCCACCGGAGTACTCGTATGTAGTCCGTGTGGGTGTTTTGGATGATGACGTCGCGACGTGGCAACGGCTCAACGTCCGTCGGTGGCTAGAGAGCGTTTTATCGACGGTACGTCATGGTATCGATACTTGGTCATGGCGGCTACTGACACCTGCCTGGCTTCCCCTGGGTGTTCCCTTGATACCTGTCAAAGCAGCTGTCAGCAATGTCAAAATCTGAGATGGCACTGATGTGTGTCGTGAAAGATGCACCGACCTGACTCCTCCACCAAGCGTTCTCTACCAGGTCTCCCCGGGCAACAAGGCGAATATTGCTCACGCCGGTGAACAACACCGGGCACTTTCGATCCCACGCCTCCTTCGCCCGCCGCCCCGACCCGACCGTCTTCTCCTTGTCTGTCGCTGTCATTAACGGCTCGCTAGCCGTCAGAAAAGCTTAACTTGAACTAGACGTTGAGCTTGTCCCTGAGCTTGTCCCTGAGCTTCTGATGCCCCGTTCTGTAGGCTAGCAAGGGACATGCAGGAGAACACAAGCTCCGATTTCTCTTGCCACCTCTCGATCTTCAGCCCCTCTTCCGACAATTTCTCGTCATGCAGTTCAACAAACCAGGCCAGCGGCTAATGCCGGACAATTTGCTCACGATCGAGTGGTGTACTCACTTTAGCGACTTGAGAGCCTACCAAATGAGAGTCGGATCGCCCCAAGTTTGACTGCCTGTCTAGGGCTGTTTGAGAGACACGCCCCCTCCTGCCACAGGTCGCTTTCGCAGTCATGAGGCAGATACGGTGGCGGGCTTTTCACGATAGTCGAACCCGAACCAGGAAGTCCGCCGGAACCCGAAGCCTCATTCAGGCGAGACATTTGACGCCTCTTGCTTGCTAACACATTCACGGAGACATGGGCTTCCGGGATCCATGTCCATACATCCCACGACCACGGCGCCTTCCAAATCACCCGGTACCAAGGTTGTGGCTCCGAGAAAGAAGTTCGAGTCTGCCCGGTCTTGCCCAAGTCGTGGCCCCCGGATATCAATTGATTCAGATGTGTCATTCAGCAAGACAACCGACAGGCATGGTTTCTCTTTAGACAACCCTGCTCTGCTCGCAACTCATTGCCGCCGTCTCCACCCCCCACACGCAACACACATGCCGGACAGGACCAGCATCATTAGCAGCCATGCTTGCTGCTGTCACCCACCGATCTAGTAGTACAGATCTCCCTTAGCCTGACGCGGTGCTCGGGATTCGCATGTGTCTGACCCATCATTCTCCGTTGTCGGTCTGGCAACCAGAGACCTCCTGCAGTATACAGGAATCGGACAGAGGACCTAGATTTCGACGCGGATAATGTGTCGGCGTTTGATCCTAGCCCAAGCTCAATTAACTGGTCTTCAGGCAGGTCTTTTTCGGCCTAGCAAGTAAGGTTTGGCATTCAGACTTCTGGATTCACCAACAACACAATGACACAGGAACAAGTGCCCTGCTGTGGTCGGGTTCACTTCATCGTTCGGCTTGAGACATTTTTGTCAACCCGGTCAAACCACCCCCCTCCCCCCCCCCCCCCCCCAGTCCAATGTGCTGGCACGCCAACTGGTTGCTGCAGACTTACAGGATCAGACAGGAGGAGAAACATGACACAAGGCCTTGCTTGGCCTGTCCTCTTGCTACTATTTGCTCCGATTCGGTTTCGTTGATCGGTCTGTCCAAACTCCCGAGAGACCAAGTGGATGGGAGACGACGACACGGGACGACAGGTGATATCCGCTGTCACACAAGTACTCACTTCGCACACAGACACGCACACACACACACACACGCACACACACGCACACACACGCACACACACGCACACACGCACCCACCCTTCTCGGCTGCGGGGGAGGGCGAGGGGGTAAGGGGAGCTTGTTACAGTACGACGACACCGAACAAAAATTCCTCCTTCTACTGCTTTTTCTTGACCGCTACTGTTTTTTGGGTAAGAGCCGGGCCGTGTGTAATGTTGTGTGTGTGTGTCATCATGAAGGGGGGGGGGGGGGGTTTAATATATATCCCCCGTGTGTCTCGTGACAATTAGGGGGAAGTGGTGGATGTAAATTCAGTTTTCGTCTTGCAGGTGAATCATATTCCACAAGACGGGGGGGGGGGGTTGGCCTCGTTTATCATTTATTGATTTCATTGATGATGCTGACGACGAATTAACAAGATTGCATTGTCAACCAAGGAGCAACTGTGGTGTGTGCATGTTGCAGATCTAGACAGAGAGAAAAAGAAGAAGAAAATCTGTAAACACGACATACCTACCCACCTACCTACACGGCGAAAGGTTTTGGGTTTGTGTGTGCGGTTAGAGGTGCAGGAGGGGAAGGAAAAGAGAGGATCGGATCTGTACCTGGTTCCTTGCTTGCTCTGGGCCTGGCGGCGCCCCTGTCCTGGGTCTTTTCGAGAAGGGGGCGTCATTGTGGTGCGGTGGCGTGGGAGGACGACAGGTAGACAGATGGACTGAACATGTGTGTATGCCATCTGAGCTTTATGGGGAAGGAGGATAGAGAGAGAAAGAGAAAGAGAAGGTCAGTTATGTTGTGGGTGGGTTGGGCAACAGTTTGGCCGAGATGGGGGATGTGTGTGTGTGTGTGTGTCCCTGAGGGATATAGGTTGAGGCGTTTCAGGAGTGGCGGTCTGTAAGGCAGGACAGGGCAGGGCAGGCAGGCAGGTAGGCAGACAGGTGTGTATGTGGGTGTATCGTGCATTTTCTCCTTTTTCGGATTTTGCGTGTGCGTGTGTGTGTGTGTGTGCTTGTGTGTGTGTGTGCTCATCAAAGGAGATCGGATAAGAATACCTATCGGTTGTTGTTGTTGTTGTTGTTCGATTGGTTTATCCAGATGGGGGGGGGTGGTTGGTTGACTAATCACATGTCTACTACCTACCTACTTGAGAGTTGAGTTTTGGGTTTTACTCTGGTAACACATGCTACTACTTACTTGATGGGAGAGAGGGAGAGAGAGAGAAAAAGGCAAGAAGATGGGTTGGGTAGAGTGTAAACACGGTAGGTACCTAACAACCAACAGCCCCATCATGCTACCTGCATACGATTAACCCCCCCCCCTTTTTTTTTCTTTTGCTCTAGGATCCAGAAGGTGGAACCGATGAAGCCCGCCCAGAACAGATTGACACGAACCATAAGATCTGCTACCCGCACCGCCCACATAACACGCAAGGACGACGACTGGACGCCACAATCTATATGTAGTAAATAAAGCATTTTGCAACGGGCAGCCCGCTATGCCACTTTCGTCACGACTCGCAGGTGTTCGATATGTATTATTAGGCTTTTTGCATGCATGCAGGAGCGAATAGTAACATACCTACCTAGATACCCAGTGGCAAAGCCCACGAAACGCCTTTACCTGCTGCGTTTTCCCTTTAGGTAGCCGTGTGTGTGTTTCCGGAGGTATCTCCCCAGCCATACAGAAAAAAGTACGGATCAGCAAAACCCCAATCCCCAAGACACTAACAATTATTCTTGCATATCTGTAATGTTGCGTTACATTCTGAGATTTGGGGCTGCAGAAAAGAAAAAGAGAGAAGCATGTATGTATGTATGTCTTGGGTGATCTGAGACAAAAGAGAAAAAAAAAGAAGGGTCGATTTATTACCTTTGCTCAGAGAGGTTTTTGATGCATGCAAGGTCTGTCGGCAGCTTGCACAGTGTGGATGGTCCGAGTCTAGCAAGTTTTCTGTTTACCTACCTAGACAATGTGTGGTGAGGAACTGTGTGTGTGTGTGAACATGTGGTTAGGAAGAAGGCTTTGATCATCGTTTCGGTGATGTAGTTTTTGCATGGTCGGCGAACCAAGAACGGTGATGTTGTGACTCGGTGATTTGATGATTTTTCGGTAATTCTACACCGAGGAGTTGTCTTGATGAGTTGTGATCACGAACAAAAGTCAAATGGCACAATATTGAGATATACAATTTGTTTTCAATTTTTGAGTTCTCTTTCTCATCTCCCATTCCCCAACCCGTCTTTGCGACACCCCCATCTTCACTCTACCCTGGATATAACCTCTCTCCCCTGTAAGGAAGCGTGTAATAACGCCTATGCTCTAGATAGTCTAGGCCCCCCCTTTCCCCTGAGCAGTATAGTAGACAAATAAAGTGCCGGAAAATATATATCTCCCCTCTCTCTCTCAAGAACCCGAGAAAAAAACCGTGCGTGAGGACGTCTGGTATCTCTCTAAAATACAAGCACCGTAAAGGCAAAAAAAAAAAAAAAAAAAACCACAAACACCAAAAGTTCTCAAACTTGTCAAACTAAACTCCTTTCCACAGCTCCAAAAGACAAAAATACCCTATAGATGAAAGACGCCAGAAATGATAACATGCTGATGATGGAAAAAAAATGCAACGCAAAAAACTTTCCGAAAATGAACGCCCCTTGTCGAAAAGTACCGAGCAAAAAAACAAACAAGGCCCGAGTTGTTGTGGTTGTTGGTAAAAGTACATCTGAAAATGAAACCGCGGGCCGAGCAAAAATAGTGATAATCTTGTTGCAACAAGGGTCCAGACCGGTCCAGAATGTCGAAGAGAAGGTTAAAAGGTGAAATGAACCAAAAAGCCGTTGAGATCATTCTCGGTTTCGCGGCAAAATAGGCGACCGGCGGTTGCTAGCGTAGCGGCCGGACCGTTTGGGTTGTGTTCGGTTAAACGCTGCCCCGATTCATGCTGACAGCGTGGCGGCGCTTAAGGCTCTCGAGGTCGTCGTCGTAAGCGCTGCCCTCTCCATCGCTCATGGGGCTGTCCCGCTTTCCAAGACCCATGTCGTATTCGCCCCGCTCGGTAGAGGAGAGAAGCTTGCCGTCGGCGTTGCGGCCCGCTGAGGACATGGCATCCGATTCGGCGCGCGCGTTATTAAGCATGACGGGGAGCTGGCGCCGGCGGGCGTTGATGAACCAGTTGGAGATTTGATCTGGTTGTCAACGGTTAGTGGTGTGAAGCAAAGACTGGCTTTTCAACGGTTATGGCGCTACTTACTCATTTGAAGGCCCGTTTGGCGCATGAGCTCCTGCTTCTCGTCCTCTGTAGGGTAAGGGTGATGCAAGTGAGCGACAAACCAAGCACGAAGCTTGTCTGTCGTCTCCTTGGGCAAGTTTCCGCGCCGCTTGCGTTGCTTGTTCTCGCCGTGCATGCCCATGCCTCCCAGCTCACCGACGCGCATGTACTCTGGGTAGCCCGAGCTGAAGCCGGCCGAGAAAGGCGTGCGGTCAAAGGGTCCGACGGAGCTCATTGAGAGGGACTGAACGCGCGATGGGTGGTGGTAGCCAAAATAAGCGCTAGATCTGTGGTGGGGGTGGTAGCCCTCCATCGAGTTGGAGCTAGAGTGGCCTCCCATGATGTGGCGGAAATTGTCAGGATAGTCGTCCTCGCTCGATGGACCACGAATCCGGGGCATCGTCGCAGAGCGCTGATCAAAATTCATGTTGGGAAGCCTTGGGAGCGTAGGGCGGTTGTTCATGTGGTACCGGTCTGCAGACTCGATGGGCGCCGACTCTCTCATGGAGGGCAGATTTCGGTGCGAAGTGTAGGGGCTCCTTCGGGATGGGCTCGCCCATGTCTCGGTGAAGGACCTTGAAGTGACAGCGGGAGACATCCCCCGGCTTCCGTGGTACTCTCGCTGAGGGCTGCGGTACATTCTCGGGATTTGGCTTCCACGTTCATCCCTGTCCTCCCCGATTGACAACCGCCTGCGCTTGTTCTGGTTTGGTGAATGTGTGTAGGATGGAGGAGTGATGGCGCCAGCAGGATATCCTCCCACAGGCGACGCTACAGAGGATGGTGCTCTGACGTTCGCATCTGAAGGCCTCGACTGCATCGAAAGCTCAGGGATCATCTGGTTCTTTTGTTAGCTGACCAAAGCCCAGCGTGGAAGCTCCGAGTAAAAGCTTACCTGACGAATCGAGGGCAAAGCAATCCTCTCGGGCTCGCTCGGCCTTCTCGAGTTGAATCCATGGTCGGTTTGTCTGTTCTCGTCCCAAGCAAACTCACGCTTGAACGCAGAGTGAGGGGTGGGTTGAGCCATGGCGATCATCGACATGGTGTTGTAGTTTTCGGTTTGACGTCCGTGAACACGATAGGCAGTTGCTGGGGAGCTATATTCCATGTGTGATGGGTGACTGAGCTGTGTGTGGTGTTTGCCGCACAGCGAGCAACTTCTATCAAAAGAGATGGAAGGCGAAGACTCTCGGCTATCTCGGAGATGATGTAAGGTGTTGGATAGCTCGGTAGAAGCGAAGAAGTGATGATGTTTCGAGTCCTGCCGAGTTCAGAATGGGATGATGATGATGATGTATCGATGCAATGTAGCAAGAGATGTTTGGATGAAAGGGGGGCGAGTGATATGAGTCTTTTTGTAAAGCGTGCCGGTTGCGTCCCAGGTGCCAGGACCGCCTTCCTGATTCTCGATTTAAGTTGACGATTGGATCCAACGGCTTTTGACGCACAGATGGCGTACCCAAATAAAAAAATAATTGCTAGACAAGTGTCGGCGCAGTCGCAACGGCGGGAAGCTTAATTCGAAACCGGTACTATCAAGAAGCGAACAGGTCAAGCTATCCAGGCTAGATGGTCAGCAAATTCCCTAGCGGTCTCCGAGAGACATTGGGCGCTGGCTGAGGGAAAACGGTCCGCTCATCGACAGTCGAGGCTTTTACAGCTTGGTGAGAGGGCGGAAGCAAGTTTTGGGGGAAGGCAAGGAAAGAGGCTCAACGGGAGTTATATTAAAAGCTGGAGCAGGATGAGATCGTATGGAGCCACCCTAACGCACAACAAGGCCGGGCATGCGAGCAGGGGGGGCGAGGATGACATCGACGCCGGCCAGGGTGGGGAGCCAGGACAAGCAGCCGCTCCAGAGTACGAGTACGTATTGTGGATAACTGGCTGTACGATACGCCACTGTACTGTAAGTACAGACGGAGCGAGAAACAGACGAGACAGACGGGCAGGTCGGCAGGGCGGGAGCACAGGGTCAAGGGCAGTTCGGCTGTGGCCCGGTCCTTGGAGCATGGGGGGGGGGAGAACCAGTGTGGAGTGCGCAAGCCAGGTTTGCCAGTTGCCAGACGGAGAGCACTGCGGTATTGGGGAAGTGATAGGATAGCGTACTGCAAAGACCGCGCAAGGTTCCTAGCGTAGGGCCTTTTTTCAATGTGAGAAACCCCGGGCCCGAAAGACAGGAGACGGACGGCAACAGTGCCATGTAACCCCCCCTCTGTCTGCTTTCGACCTCCTGCTGCGTCGGCGGGTCAGGACCTGCGGCAGCACTGGGGTGGCGTTGCCTTTGGTGGTGGTAGTGGTGGTCGACGACGCGGACTGGTAGGCGTCGAGCGATGACAGGTAAGGCGAGTGGTGGGACAGCGGTGAGATTTCCCAGATTCCTCCTCGTGCTGTGCTGTGCTGTGCTGTGCGGTACACAGACGACAGGAATTTTGGAAGCTTTGAGAGGTGCAGCACCCAGGGCAGGCTGTCGTGCCGAGGGTGGCTCGGTGGCTCAACTGGCGGTTGCAAGGCTTCCAGAGCAGAGAGAAGGCCCATGTGGAGGTACTCGGTACTCGGTGCATGGTGAGTTGTGCTGTACAGTGAAACAGTCGGAGTGAGTGACATCGACGGGCCAAGTGCTAGCACCAAGAGCTAGGTAGGGGGAGATGCAAGACGTTTGGCCGACAGGGGTCTTCGCTAAGACGCATGGATGGCCCAGATACCCCCTCTCCCGGCACCCCCCGTCGTGGGCTCGGTGGGGCCCCCAGTTCTCATTGCACGACGGTTGGCGAAGCTAGATGAAATTGCCCGATGGAAGAAGATTCTCTGACAGGGGCATCCCTTCCACGCGTGCCATCGCATCTGCAGACACGCCCTCTCCGTCGCGCCAAGGCCAAGTACACGGGAGTTGTGTCCTGTTCGAGCTGCTCGGAGGAAGCACCGTAGCTTTCCGCTGGGTCCTGCGCACTTTTTGACAATATCTCAGCCCTGCCTTTTGTTGTTCAGAATACATAGACCGGGAGACTGCATCTTGGGAATGAGAACCACGAAGATCTCCTCTCGGTCTGAGAGCAGCCCGAGGACGTGGAACGAAACGGCAGCGTCAAAGTCAGTGAAACTTGGCGTTTCTCGGGCTTTCCCACGGCGCTGGGTTCTGAGAGCTGGGGGTGTGGGAATGCGAATCGTGGTGAGGTCATGGCGTGGTGCTGGCGTTGCGGCTAGCTCGAGTCGCTCCCTCAGACTGTGATGGGGAATCAATTGCCATCCCCAGAAGTCGGATTTGCTTTTTTTGTCATTTCGATCCCGGTTGACAAGAGTCCGAAATGCATCGGACTGGAGATAAATTGCTCGCAAAGGCCCGAGTTTGGTGCTGTGAACTGTCCTGGCATTGGCTGGTCTCTGGCCCCTCGCTGTCTGCCACTGCAGCCACACACCTCACTGGGACCTGGAGCACAGGCCAGCTGCTGCACAGTGCCATGGTGCTTTTGACCGGCGAAAGCAGCCGCGATTTATACCGAGGTTAATTCAAAAAGTCAAATGACAGATCAGTAATCTCTTTGCCGCGCCATGATTCAGATCATGGCCAAAATATTAACACGGCTATCAAGCCACCCGTTCCTGGCTCGAGTCCTCAAAGTTCCCATACTGGCGAGACTCTCCATCACTCCATCACTCCATCACGTCAGTCTCGGCCGGGTCAGCATGCCGTACACACCAGCTGCGGGGAGTGCCGTCCCGCTCATGGGTTTGATAGCAGCAGTCAGAAGGCACATTTCGACGTAAGCTTGTTGCTTCTGCTCGGCAACCATAGCTTCAGCAATCTGCCATATCACATACCTCCCCAGCCGAAATTGGCCAACTGACGCTATTTCTAGACACCAAGACGCTACCTGCAGGTCCCAGTCCTCGAATGAAGATTTCGGAAGAAGGGTGGTTCAGCTACACTACCATCTGCTTGGGCCGCATGTAGCTTATCTGGACGAGAGGGCAGCCGATCTTCCGCGCCGATCGCCACAAGTCAAAAACAAAAGCCTATTGTCCACTCACCAACCAACCCAGTGTGTCGGAACAGTCTCCGGACCTTGGTATTTGGAATGTCAGCAGCAGCAGCAGTTTGCTCCTGAAGCTTCAATGTTCGGGAATCAGTCGATCAATTAAGGTGAGATTGTGAGACACCCTGCCCATGGCATCGGAACCTGGCGATTGGCTGCTTGATGAGCCTGTGGGGGTCAGCAACGGTCATGAAACTAATTGCCGGGCTGTGATCTGGGTTGCGATTGGCCCCCTCAGATCTGTCAACCCAAAACTGGGAAGCTCTCTCTCTGGTCAGGTCCCCGAGTGGAAAGCCACATCCAGAAATCAACACACGGCCTCCGGGTTATCCATCCGAAAACTGTCCCGGCGACTGCTCTCGGTCTTCATCACCAACCACCTCACTGGTGACGGACCAACCACGGGGACGGACCTTGCTTGCGAAACCATCGCACACCGGCGACGCGCCAGCCTGCTGACGTTTCGACGACTTATTAATATCAAGCTTCCGCCAGGCCCATCTAGCTGCATGACTTTGGCATCGGAGCAACATTCCATATGTGCACGATTCGGGAAAGTGCGTGAGACATCTAGACCAAGCGCTGTGGAAGAACAGAAGGCTACTGCCTGCCCCTTCGAATGTCACAGTAAAAGTGTCCTGTACGACCACCTGTCCTCCAGCTCATGGAAAACTTATGTCTCGTCATGTTTTACACGTCAAGCGGTGAGGAGCTCAGCCGACTCACACATGACACTTCTAGGGCCAATCAAGACCAGCGCCAATCCTCTGGGCTATCCAGCCATCACACAAGTGTTCAATGGATTGCTGCACAAGGCCGGACGGGGAAGGACAGGGAGTATCCTCATAACAATTGTGGTCTGCCTTGAAAACCGCAGGACCGCAGGACCGCACAGGCGGGACTACCCTCGGCTCGGTTTGCCATTATGAGGGCGATCGATCTATATCTCGCCGTGGCGTTTCGTCGGTTTGGAGGTGGCCAGCCCTTTCACATTATCGCACCTCAGCTGAGGGGAAGAGCTTGTCATATATATGAAGCAACAACCGCCCCCAAACTGCACGTCAGTTCCGAAAAGACGGCCGCGCAATGGACAAAAGCCCCGTCCACCACCCAACAATGAACAATGGGTTGCACAAAGATCGGTGCCCCATCAAGCGATTGGGAACTGACGCGGGGAAGATGCGATCCTCAGTGGCACAAGCTGGCTGGGCTTTTAGATGCTGACTCCTAGTGTCCTGTGTGGAGGATTCCAGCTTCATCAGACGCGGAGATCTCGCATCCAAGACATCTACTAGGCCGAGTGTGCCAGCACATACATGCTGCACGATCAAGACCATCGTCACTTCATCTACCCGACAAAGTATCCTGTACGCCCCGACGACTACAACTGTTCTAGACGGAGTGTCATCCATCCTGGCCGACTGGACCAACAACAGCTTCCCTAACCCCCTACCACCCACCATCTTCCCGATGACACCCCGCCATTGCCGCTCCGCTCCGATCGGCTAGATTCAACCGAGAAGTTGCTCCACCAACACGGTGGCCGGTCTGAATCCAGGATTCCAGGTCATCTCGCCTGAAGTTGTTCTTCCTGGGTTGTGAGTAAACAGCAAAACGATGTTGATGCTTCATCACTATATCTTCACGTTCGATGTTGAGATGAACGGCAGAGCCCTGACAAGGTTCAAGATATTAGGCATGACCTTCTCCGGTCGGCTTAGAGGGCACTGCCTGGTAAATTGTAGGGCCACTCGACGAAAAACGCGTCAGGAGAGCGATATATTACATGCAATGTCGTGCACAGTTGGCGAGTTCATCAAGCTCCCGAACACGAGGGGCTGACATTCGATTCGCTGGACAACATGATAAAGAACAGAAAGGAGAAGGGCCGCTGGTGTTTCCTCGCTCGGTGGCGTACATATTCGTGGGTGTGTGACAGGAAGCCTATTTCCTGCCGGTACCCCTAAAGGGCAGCTCAAAGTGCGCAATTGTCGCCCAGCGATGAGGCTACTTTCTCGGTCGGTGAGAGGTCCTTTCATCTGACACCTGACAGCCGACATGCTTCGTCAGCCATGTTGGGGCCATACAGCCAGGGTCCGGCAACCTCGCAAGCACCAGCCCTTCTGGGACAGGAGGGAAGCTATTCCGACCCGTGTCGTCCCCGGGTCACGTCCCGCTCCGTCCCATCTCTTTGGCCGTGTGGTCAGCGTCACAATGGTGAACGGCGAATCCTGGATTCTTGCGCAACAATTTCTGGAATGGACAGGGGAAAAGACGCGATGTCTGATCTACTGTGTAGGAGCGCACGCCAAGAGGAGTTGGGGAAACAAAGTCAGCCGGGGAGGGCATTGCCCGCACCAGGGGTAACCCTGACCGGGCAGACACGCCAGGGTATTCCATCGTGTACACGTATCATACGGTATTTCGCTTGTATTGATACACATGACACCTGAACAGAATAACAACCCATCTTGCACGACAAGCCAGCAGGAGAACCCCCACTCGGAAGGTGAGCAAGGGCTATCTCTCTTTGCCGGATTATTATCAACCGCAGCGACAGCAGTGAGTGCTCCGACCTCCGAGCGGGCCAAATCAGGACATTGATACAGGATGGCCGGCGCCCACATCCCGGCCTGTCAATGCCTGCCATTGTCCTGACCAGGGTTGCGGAAACGAATCACACGGACAGCCTCGGCGATCGTCTCAAGCTCATGGAGAAGACAAGCACCGGCCATGAGGAAGCGCGCGTCCGATGGGTTGAGATTCTAGTGCAGCATATGCGTCCTTTTTCAAAGGCATGAATCGTGCAATCGACCATTTTCAGCTCCCCAAGATGCGGTCTCTGCAGCCGTCATTGGCCGGCCGTGTTCGGAGAAAAAAAAAGGGACTGATTCGTACCTTCAGACAATAAGTGCATGATTGTTTGGAACAAGCAGTCGATCTTGCAGACAAGGAAAACAGTACTTCGTACAGCAGCATTCAAAGACGGACAGCGGCAAGAGCAATATCAACTACAAAATCAGCAAGCAGGTCCCCTATACCACCAGAAGGGTCTGACGGTTTAGCGGGAAGTCTTGCCGTCTATTACCCCCGACGCAAACCCGGGGCAAGGCTCAGACGGCATAGAGCTCCGTCCACCAGGCTCCTCCCATCTTACCCCAATATATCATGACATCAGCCGTTCGCCGGCCACCGACGGGTAGTTACAGTGGCCTTCGATAGGACGAGAGAAGCGGTTGTGGGATGAAGTCGCACAAAACATGCGACACTCTCTTCCGCCATGGCACAAATGTCACCGCCGCCGTGGACACGGCCAAAAAAAGGAGGCAGGAGCTGAGTCCGAAACTCCCATCCCGTACCGTGGCCAAGCAATTTTCGTTGCTGGCTCTGCCGGTACACAATGCGCTTGCTCGACACGTTGCCCGCGGTGTTGGAACGCGGGACCGAGTCGGTGAAATATTCAGGCATCTTCTCATGCTTTTCTCAGCCGCCCGTTCATAAGCCTGTCCCTTTATTTATTTTTTGCTGCCTTCTTGTCCAACCCACGACACCATACGAGGCTACACGACCTATATTCCGAGCAGGATGCCGCCGCCACCGATGCCCTCTGTCTTTCAGCTGGAAGACAAGCCTCTCCGGAGAGCGTAGGGAGAAGGTGGCTCGTCAGCATCTAGTACCTAGTTTCAGTCTTGAGGAACACCACCTGAGCTAGCCTGTTGGCTATTCTCGCCCGCCAGCCTGACAGAGATGGTTCCTGCAGGAAGCGCAGTGCAGGCAACGTGGACTGCTAATATATCTGACATGTACAGGCACTGCCAAGGACTGCCAACTGCCGCAGCAGACTACGGCCGTGATGAGGAGGAATGCATACCAGCCGGCCCAGCCGAGCCTTGCGGGAGGACTCGAAGAGGTCCGTTGGTCCCGTCATGATCAATGCGGAAGATGTGTTGTCTAAAATATCACCAAAACAGTACAAGACCGAGAGTCACCAGTTTTCGTTCTGTGCACCTTCCACGAAACAATCATCCATCAGATGAACACGTGGACTGTCGAGAGCAGCAGCACCACATTTTTCTTCTGGTAGGTCCCTGTCAAAAAGCTTCCTTGATCTTGATACATGCGGACACGGGATTCGGGAAGACTGGCCCTCGTTGTTAACCAACAGATTCCGCTCGGCGGTAACCAAGAGAATACTGTGTAAGGGCCCCCTTGATATGAAATTTGGGTTGCGGCATTTGGGGACCTGCTTAATAAAAGAGTGCAGCTTTTCGTCACTGTCGTCTGATGTTCTCCGCAAAAAGCCCTGACTAGCAACACCCCGGTCCCCGAGAGGGACAGGGTCTGTAAGTGTACGATGCTCTGTTCGGAAGGACAAGTGGAGGTCATGGTTCGATGACATCCCGAAGGTGCAGCATCCTTGGTGGATTTCGTGGGCGGAATGGCACATGGGCTGCGTCAACGCTCTCAACGCCTTGCCTGCGTTCGTCGCAGGCTGCAGCTTCCCATATTGATGGTCCCGTCTTTTTGTATTAGACTTTCAGGGGGTGGTGGACGAGACCAAGCCGGAAGATGCACACAACGACGGATCCGGAGCGACGGCGATGCTCTCCGGCTGGCGCCCCGTGTTATCTCTCTCCGACTTACTTTCTGCCATACAGCCACGATAAGCACGGGAAGAGTACGACGACGAGTAAACAACACCAGTCCGAATACATGACCAGTTTAGCGAGCGAGGTGGGCTTACCGCACACATGCTGCCGGTTGGGGAGGAACAGCAAGAGCTCGGCTACGACGCTGGTGGTGGTGATGATATGAGTCCCTCCCGCTGACCCCTTGATGCTTCAACCGCGGGAGCCGAGAGAGAAAAGGACCGCCGTCCGGACGCTTAGCAGTTTCCCACCACTTGCTTTCTTCTTGGGTCGCGCGGCATCACCACGCTGCTGACCGAAAAAGACAGCTAGAAGAAAAAAAAACCGGGCGAAAGGGTACGCTTCGAGTCGTTCAAGGTCATGCTCCTTCCATGTCGGGACAAGGACATCAGGCTTGTAAGCGGCGTAAAGAACCTCGTGCCTCACGGGACATGCGGGACTTTGGTTTTTCTGCTACACACTAGAACAAAGTCTAACGTGGCCAAGATGGTTCACGTGGGATTCAAAAGAGACAGACGAGCTTTGTGGAGAAGAGAGGGTGGGAGGCTCCGCAACTAGCAGGAGCATGACATTTTTGACAGGCGAAGTTGACGAGAGACCTGTCAAGTTTTGACAGCCGCCAAGGCAAAGGGACCCTGCCGGGGTGGGGGGGGGGTTCGCCTGGGTTTCTTTTTTAGCGTTGCGATTTTTGACCGTTGGAGCAAAACCCAGAAGGAGAAGGAGAGGAACAAGAAGAAAGAAAAAAAAAGAGGGGAAACTTCAAAACAAGATTGTACCCATTCTCGGCTTGTTCTTTTCCCCACACTTTGATGGGGTCTTTTTTTTTTTTTTCTCTTTTCCATTCGTTGTTCGGTCCCATCGACTTTCACGTGTCGAAGGAAGAAGGGGTGGGGGATGGATAGGATATCCACATGCACTGGCACATGATGCATCGGCATACCTACCGCGGGCGGCGCGCAAAAGGGTTTTTTTCTTTCAACAAAAAAAACAAAAAGAGGACAAGATTTCGGTGATGAGGGGGATGGATGTGATGGATAGATGGATGGCGTCAGGGCTTTTTTGATGAAGCCAAAAGCCAAGTCGGGAATTTGGAGAGGGAACTGACTCTTTGCACTCTTTGCAGCTGCCTCTTTTGGTGAGGGTCCTCCGCCCCTCAAGGATTTTCTTTTAACTGCTGACGGACGGTAGTTGGGTTTTGGTTTTTCTCGGAGTTTGAGAGGGCTGATCATTATTTGATCTTCTCTCTGTCGCCTTTTTTTCGGTCATTGGTGTGTTGTGTGTGTGTGTTCTGGAGACTGAATCGAAGAGGCCGAGGTCCCCGGTGACTACACTAGCATTCCCTGAACAGCACACACGGCCTGCTTTTCCCGTGATAACATGGGAGGGTTTGTTTGAACTCCACTAGATGTTATTCGTATGATAGGCTTGCCGGGGGTTATGGTAATGTATTTCCCTTTCGCTGCGTTTCATCTGATGAATTTTTGCGCGCGTATAACAAGGGGGGGTTTGTTGTTTATGTTTTATCTCGAGATACGGATAGTTGGGGGTAAAATGGGAGGAGGGGTGGGGGGTTTACGCATGACATGAGTGCGTGTTGTGTGCAAGAGATACAGTAGCATTGATACGACGGTTTTTTGAATGCCTTGTGGGAGTTTTTTTTTTTTTTCGTCAACGTTGTTGATGTTGAAGGGTGGTGGTTTAGTTTTTTACTTGTTGTCCCCGTTGAGAAATGCTACGTGATGACGGGATGGCGCTGATGGGCTATGATGATGATGATGATGATGATGATGATGATGATGGTTAGTTTTTTGGCTTGGTAACAGTTGGTGAAATGGTGTGCTAAGCGGTGGGTTGGGGGGGGAGGGAAAGCATGGTGATAATTACCAGGGAGGTATAATGTAAGTCGTCGCGGAGTGAAGGTCTGGATTGGGCAATAAGCTCGCCGGGGTCAGAGAAACCGTTTCATCATCACGGGGGTTGTGTGTGTTTGTTATAGTGGTAATGTATTATTTCGTTCAAAAACGAAACCACGACCACCGCCTGATACCCGCCAAACCCGCGATTGCGGTTTTGTTCCAAGCGAAGTGAAGGGAAGGGGGGCACGGGGTGGGGGAAGGGGGGAAGGGAATGACGAGAGTGTGTGGGACCGGGTCCGGGGGAAGGACGGTACGGGGGAAACGGTAAACGGGTTTTGACACATGTTGGGGTGTGTGTGGGTGGGTTTTGATCCATGCCGCGGCGGCGGGAGGAGCGGAGGACCGACCTGTCAAAGAGCTGCACAAAATTGATGAACCAAGATCTGTGTGTTGGGGTCTGTGTGGTTTTTTTTTTGTGTTTCGGGCCTTGGCTCCAGATTGGGGGGATTGGGGCCAGATTAATTTGTTGACGACGGAGAGGTAGTTTTGTAAGAGAGGTGTGGGTTGCAATGGAGGCGGGGGGCGCTTCGGTTGGAGAGGTGTTCGATGCAAGAGAAGGACTCGTGGCGAGGTTCTCGGTGGGGGGTTCAGAGTTCGTCGTCGTGGTGGTGGTGGTGGTGGTGGTCTGGCCTTGATTGTGAGTGTGGTTGTAGCGGTGGTGGTGAGGGTTGTATGGATGGACGGGGAAAAGGCTTATCACAGCAAGTGATATAGCTTATACCCTTACACTTATTACACTACCTACGCGGGGAGGGCAGGTTGTTTGTCAAAAAATCATGGAATTCATCGAAGGACCCCTGAACATTTGTTCCAGCATCATGGCATCTCACTCAGGACTGCAGTGTAGTGCGTGTAAAAACATCAAAACGAAACCCAAGCATTTGTGGCATTTGCACTTCTTCTTGGCATTTTGGTTTTACGAACATGCACCTCGCCTGACGATCAGTACATAAACGAGGAAAAACAAGAAAAAATGTGACAAGATCGCTCCGAAAATGATTGACTTCTGCGATCGCGAGAAAAAAAGAAAAGAAAACCGTTTTTTTTTTGGTTTGCACCCCCTTGGTTTTGCTAGGTGGTCTTGTGATGGAGGTGCAGGACTGCCAGGATTGGCAGGTCAGGGTTGTTGTTTGATGGGAAAAGACTTCAGGGTTGGTGCAGGCATGAAAGGAAGGATGGGAAAGAAGCAATTCTCGATGTGCGAGTTTAGGGACTTTGGGAGAAGAGGGGGGGTGTGGGAATCCTGCGCCAAGACGAACAAAAAAGAAAGAAAAGGGCGCTACTGCGGAGCTGGGGAACGCTGTTAACTCTAACTGGACTGCTTGCCGTTGACACTTGCTCCATGCCAGGCATCGGGATACGAACACAACGCTTTTGATTCACGCTTTTGCATTGTGAATGAGGGAAGGTTTGTGAATACCGGTGTGTGTGTGTGAGTAGGTGTGGTATGGGGTTGTTGTTGATGCATGACGCCACGGTGCTGGGCATTGGCAGCGGGATGGCGCCCGATGGAAAGGTGGTCTGTATGCACCAACCGATCGAGGGACGACTCCAGCGGTTCTTATAGGTTGATGAGAGTGGAATGAGGCGTTAGACAGAACGGTCGAGGCTCACTAGGGGCTGGGCGGGGAGTATGCATCTGGACGAATTTTGATGTTTTTGGATGCAGCGCAAGGGGCTTGCCAAGGGAGGAAGATGACGGCAAGGATATACTATATCATCGGGGAGATAGGCCGATGGTTGGAGTTGAGAGGAAGAAACGCAATCGAGAGGGGAAAAGAACAAAATGTTGAACCGAACCAGGAAAATGGTAATAGTATTTTAGGGGGAGTGCGGCCGGTTGTTGAGGGTAGGTAGGTAGGTAGGTAGGTAGGGCCCAGGGTTGGGAGACGAAATACCGGTACCGGTAAATGCGAGGGTATGTATGTGTGCGTGGTATTCGATTGTGTGCGGTAACAGCCAAGTGTTCGGCCGAGACGACGACAGCTACAACAGCGGTGGAAAAGAGAGCTCTTTTGGGGGGTATAACACGAGTCGGGATATAGCCGGGCTTATACCCTATAGCCGGGCTTATACCCTATATCGTACCGTTCCTCTGCAGAACCAGACATTAACATATTAACAATGTAATGCGGCAAGCCAAGATTATGAGTTTATGGTAAGGGATGGTAAGGCAATATATGTGATGGTAGGGCATGGCAGAAAAGAAACCGCTCACTTTATGAAGGATGCAGGTTCTGAAAAGGCACGAGGAGAAGGGACGGCTCGCTTATTACCGCAAGTTGACGTTGACAGGTTTATGCCAATGTCAATTTTGATATGAGCCGGCTGGGTTGTTGGCGGCTTGTCTCTCATATATTACGGGGTTGACAGCCGAGCATATCGCTACCTAGGAAAGCGAGGTATATCCACAGCCCAAAGCCTCGAAAACCGGGTTCGCAATGGATGAAAAGGCAAAAAAGAAGGAAACCGTTACGTCCGGCTCTCCGGAGCCGGTAGGGTTGCGTTTTTCTGCACTCTTGGTTGTCGTTCCTGATGGTGAGTGCTACTCTCTAGACCGATGTGCGAATCATGATCTGATGGGTTTAATATCAGGGTAGATATGTACTCAGGGTAAGGTTGTGTTTTTTTGATCGGCTGGCCGGTGATAGCCAAGGTAAAGTTGGCCCTTAAAGCAACATCGTTCTACTAACAATGGCAGTTGGCCATACCTAACCTTGGCTCTCGGTAATACCGCTCACGGAGAATTTATGTTCGGTTGCATCTACATAACGACGGTACTGATATATGAAGGACTTGTACCAGCCATGGACTCCCATCTTTTGGGTCTGGGTATGGTTCTGTTCAGGACCTGCCTACATTACCTAGGTATGAGAGCGGTGAGATTGAGGTCCTTTCTTTTGAACTACCCTGTTCTCTGCTCATCATGTCCATGATGAGAAGAAGACGTGTTCGCGTTTGCCTGCTGTCAGTGACAAGGCTCTATAAGGTACCCTAGGTACGCAAGTTTCAAATCACTCCCCGCCCCAACCTTAGTAGGCCTGTCAACCCGGGGTGGCTGGAGACACGGGACATGAGGCAAGCCCGAAGACTAGCGTGGAGAACAAGATCGATTGGTGGATTGAGATGATGGAAGAGGTCTAGTTGGACCGGATGACTGTCCGTCCCGCCTCTCCCCCCGGCCTGGTCCATTCCCATTCACGATTTGCCCTTCCGATTTCCTCATCACGGTCACTTGAGAGGAGGGTCATGTTCCTTGTTCCTTGCTAGTCCGATCCTGTCAAGATTGCTGTCAATGTGTCAGAAGACGTGGACAACTGGCTAGGGTTCGGGGCAAGGCGAATTATGCTTGCATGATCATCCTGCCTGCGTTAGTGGGTGATGGCCGATGGGTAGTTGCTGTCATGTCCCCTGTCGTCCTGCGAGAGTGAGTGAATGGGGAAGGAAGCAGCATGAGTGGCGAACAAGAAACAGGATAAAAACAAACAGTGGATGGTCACTAGATGAGAACTAAGGCACGGGTTGTTTCTTCCTGTCTTGATCATCCTGGTTTTTTGATGATACCGTACTGTATCGTACTGTCAGTGTCTCGGTCGGTCCGTCGGTCTGAAAGATCGTTCCGTGTCTCTGTCTCGGGGTCGCGGTCCGGCTTGGGGGTGATATCTCATCGGTGCGGTTTGCTAGAAGAAAGGTCAAATACATAGACAGCCTATCGCGTCTACTTTCCTCTTCTGACTCGCTCGCCGATTTCTTCTTCCTTGGATCATTTCTTCTTCCCGATAGAATCTGGTTAGAAGATAGACATATGCATGTCTTGTATGTGTGTTGTGCGAGACCGGGAGCCGGCATGGAGATCTTCTACACCGGTGACCAGTCTCGGACTCGCTTCTTGATATCTGACAACATCATCCTGCAAGAATCGACCCATGGCGTTTTTTTTTTTTTTGACTTTTCTTCTTTCTCGCCCTCCCTTGGCTTGGCTTTGAAATGTTTTCGAATCCGTGACCGCGGGCATGGCTACGGTGAGCGAGGCCGTTGTTGGTTCGCGGCCCGAATACAAGCGGCAATACGGGCCAGTTAGAGTAGGAAGAAGTAGAGAATCGATAGTCCTTCGGGAGCGGCAGATGAGGCTTGCAGCTTGCAGGTTTGATTGCTTTCTGGCAGGAGCTTCGTGCAGACGGCACAGTACAGCTATTGACTACGACGTACATAAACACCGGCATATGAATTGCCAAACTATCCCGGCCGTTTTTGCCCTGCCTTTGGCACACACTTGGATGGAAACTGAGAGCTCAGTTTGATGTGTCATATATCATAATGTGATATATCATAGATTGTGTGTATGCATATGTCTGCGCTAACTCTAGAACAATTGAGCAAGACGTGATATAGAAGAACGGCTCTAAAGAGGAAATAGCTTGTGTATTGTCCTTCTCTAGGAACCGCTTTCTAGTATCTTCCCTACGGTTGTTGGGCAAAACAAGTCAATGTGGTGTTGGCTTTCCAGGTTGTACCTATGTAGTTCACATCAGCAATCCCAGGACATGAAACGACGAGGCTGCTAGATATTAGTGTCAGCTTGCAATGAGACTAGGGAGAAAGGATACCGTGGATGTAAAGTAAACAAAGGCATTGAATAACAGAAATCCATTACCACAAAAATATACAGTCTCGCTACCTTATCTAACATGCCCTTGCCCCCTTGTTTTCCATTTCTCCAGATTTTATAACCCCAGCGCAAGTCAAATAATCCAAGCAAAAAAGACAGCTACTCTTCATCATCAGCATCAACCATACTGACATCCGCCTTCTCCTCAGGCTGTTTCTCTCCTACCTCACCACTTTCCTCCTCTTCCTCATCACTGTCCACCACTATTCCAGCACGTCTAGACCTCTTGGCCTGCCTCCTCGTAACCGTCTCCTCCTCATCGTCATCATCCCTGATGACCGGGCTACCATCCCTCTCATCAACCGCCATCCTATCCTCATCATCACTCCCCGTACTCTTCTGTCTCCTGCTCGTCGACCTCCTCCTGTAGTTATCCTCCTCCTCCTCGCTACCCGAGCTCCTATCTTCCGACCTGGAGCTTCTCTTGGCCTTGCGTTCCATAACCCTCTCGGCCCTCTCAAGCGGGTCCTCATCGTCGTTGTAATCGTGCTCCCCTTCATCAGACGAATCCACGACAATTTCGGCGGACTTGTACTTCCCACTCTGCGCCTCCTTCTTACTAGCCAACCTAGCCCTCTTCTTGGGCGGGGCTCTTCCACTCCTCCCCTCCTCTTCACCTTCACTCTCACTCTCATCCCGCCTCCTCGAAGGCTTCTTCTTCCTCTCCGCTCTCCCTTTCCTCGGTCGCTGCGTCGACGGCTCGCCAGAACGCTCCCGCTCAGATCGTCTAGCTCCGCCACCTCCACCGCCGGACCTCTTCTTCCTCTTGACCTTCTCGCCAGTTTCGCTATCGGTGGTCATCTCCGCCTCCATTCTCGCCCTCTCCTCCTCGGCTCTCTGCCCGGCCAAAACTCTATCTCTGGCAGCAATCTCTTCTCTTTCTTTGCGAATCTTCTCCTGTTCGAGACGTTTGGCTTCTTCAGCCTTCTTGCGCCCTTCCTCCTTCCGGCGGAGCTCGGCCTGACGCTGTTCAATAGCGGCATCGCGCTTCTGCTTGTTCGTGGCTTCATACTCCTTCTGGGCCTGGAGGGCACGATCAAGCTGCTTCCGGACAGTGTTGCGGGCCATGTTGGCTCTCTGCTCGATATCATGTTTGGGATAAGGGGGGTTGGGACCAGCTGCGATCTCGTCCAGAGCCTTGATCGCTTGTTCAAGCCCTTCGGCAGCTTGCTCGAGCTGGAAGGAGTTGCGGTCTTGGGGCGAGAACTTTTGAAGGGCATCGGCCAGAATGATTTGGACATAGGCAACATTGAACTTGAAGTGGGCCTGTTCAGGGGCAACGTCGAGGGCCTGGTTCCGGTTGTTAGCATGTCGTAACATTAAGAGATGGGTAAGCGGCACATACCTTCTGAGTATACTCCAACGCCATCTTGTAATGGTCAATGAACTTCTTGTCCGCCCTCGCCTTGTTCAGCCAAGTCCTTCCCAAGCAAGACAGAATCCCCGCATCCTTCGCCTTGCCCTCCTTGCTCAGCGCGATCTCGTAGCTTTCAATAGCCTTGCTGTACTGTCTGAGATCAGTGTAAATGTGTCCCAGGTTAACAAAGACGTGTGCGTCCTGAACCGTCTCGCGAACCTTGAAGAAGGCCTGTAGCGCGTTCTTGCTGTCCTTCTTGTCCTCAACGAGGGCGATCGCAACACCCTGCGCGGCATATGCGTTCTTAGGCTCCAGCTGTAGAGCCTTATCGAAGAACTCAACGGCGCGGCTGTACACACCGCTCCGCTTCTGACGGTCCTGGTCTGTCTCACGGCGCATCTCTCTGGCAGAGCCCAGCAGAAGGTTACCCATCCCAACCAGAGCATAGCGGTCGTGCTTGTCATAGTTTTGAAGGGTATGCTTGTAATGACGGTGCTCAGGGTCCTCATTGATGTTGGCTGGCCTCTTCTTCGCATTGAGCTTTCCGAGAAACCAACCATAGAGGGCGCGGACTTCCAGGTCAGTTGGATTGTCCTGGTAGAGCTTCGCAACCGCGTCAGGGCCTTCCTTGTGGGGGTTCTTGCGGAGCTTGATGTACGCAAGTCTAGCCCGGGCGTCGGTATAGTTGCTGTGTCGGCTCAAAAGGCGCTCGTAAGTTTCGATAGCCTTGTCAACATCCCCCTCATACTCGTAGCTCCTGCCAAGGTTGAAGGAAATGGTAGTAAGGAGAGCATCGGTGTCCACGTCGCTGTCATTCAGGCTACTGATACGTGCGCAAGAATCGAGAGCGGCTTGGAAATACTCGGTGGCGAGCTGATGCTTGCCATCCTGAGAATAAAAGCAGCCAATGTTGTTAAGCAGCTGCGGAGGAAGGTGCTTGCGAATCGCGGACCGAATCGTGGCCTCGTCTTCTGTATCGCTAGGATATTCTGACTTGGGTACCTGCTCGATTTCCAGCTGCTCGACCTGCTGGAGGCATTGCAGCGCACGGTCTGGAGATTCTGTTTCGTACAACCGGGCCAGATTGAGTAGCACAGCGGCATCCGGAAGCATGCCCTTCTTTGGGTCTTTCCAGGCGGCACGGACCGCCTCCAAGTAGCTGAGTGCCTTCTTGGCTTCGGCCGTCTTGTCCTCCTTGATGGGCGCTGTTGCGTTAGCAAAGACTTCCTCGGCATACAGTGTTCCGAGAAGAATCATAGCTTCCAAGTTCTTGGATTGCTGAATCATCTTTTCCAGACGCAGCTTGGCCTCTCCCAAATCATTCTTGAGCACAGAAAGCTGCGCAAGGCCAAACTTTGCTGGCAGATAGCCGCGCTCAACACCGCCTCTGGCATCGTCGGCACGGCGATAATAGTCGCTGGCCTTGTCCAAGTTGCCCTCGTAGTGCTCTTTTCGAGCGAGGAGATACCAACCATCGCTAGCAATGGCATTGACATCCGTATACTGAATAGCCTTGTGGGCAAGTGAATCCACGTTGGGAAACTGTTTCCGAGCAAGGAAGTAGCTAGCAAAAGTGGCACAGGTCAAAGGAAGGTTCTTGTCGCGCTTGAATGAGTCTTGGGTGTACTCAGTCATGGCTTTCTTGTAGAGATGAAGGAACTCTGGGCTGTTTGTTGGTACTTGGCTACTAGCGTCGAGGTAGTAAAGACCAAGCAAGATCTTGGCGATCTTCGAATCCGGGCTGATCTCCAAACACCTCTCCCAAGCTCCCCTGGCATCGTCCTTGTAACCAAGTTGCCAAAGGCAGCACCCGATACCAATGCGTGGGTCTGGGTCAACAAGGTCCGGCATCTTGGCCAACACATCTTGATAGGCAGCCAGTGACTCCTGATACTTGCCTAGCGAGAAAAGCGCCCGCGCCTTGCCCATCGAGGCCAGCATGTTTTTCCCGTGCGACACCCGGATGGCTTCCTCGAAAGACTTGAGAGCGTTCCGCACATGTTCACTCTTCTGGACATCAACACCGTTGGGGTCCTTGCTGGGACTTTGAAGTGACGCCTTGAGGAGGAGGAGGACACCACGAGCCAGGAACAGTGGCGGAAAGGCGGGGTTCAGTCTCGAGGCATCATTCAGGCTCTGTGTGGCCTGTTGTAGGTAGTATTCCTTCGTTCTCAGATCGGTCCCTTCGGGGGCAACTCTTGGGGCTTCTCTGCTCTTCCACAAGTACATCCAGCACAGGCAGGTGATAACTGTCAACTTTTCGCGCTGGTTGTTTTGCATGGCGATGACACCGCGGCTAAGGATTTCAATAGCAAAGTCGACCTTCTTCTGCTTGGCGTAGGCGAGGGCTACCGTCATCCAGTAGGTGCGGGCAGCATGCTCCATTTCCAGCAGGGTACATAGCTCGGTCGGGTCATCGGCGAGTTCTTCGAGGTTAACTTCGACTGCCTGACGGTCCTCATCTTGATCCTGAGCCGAGTCTTGGAGAGGAATATCGATGAGCGAGGGAATGTCGGCAAAACGTCTGCTTGTAGGGGCATGGCCAGCCAATCCATTGGCTCCATTGAGGGAGCCATTGGAAAAAGTCGAAGCCATGATGAATCTTGTGATCGCGCCGCAGAACTCGAGTGTTCACAGATGGACTTGGACGACAGAAACCGAGGCGAGGGTGTCGAATGCTGATGGCCTCGGATCGGCGGCGCGTTCGTTTGGCAAAGTCGACGGGTTAGTCGGGAGTGAGGTTTTGCATCGATTGGTCGCTGGGATTATCGTCAAGTTCGGTAGCGGAAGGTCGGATTAGAGTTGGCAGATGGAAAATCCCATGGTGGAGATGATCGGGTGGCGCTGCGGGGGTTGCGACAAGCTTTCGTTGAAGTTGGGCGATGGTCGAAGTGGCAGCTCGCGGTGGAAGAGCGTTGTCGCGTCACGGTGAGACGAGCGGCGGTGGATGAGGCTGAAAGGCTTGGGGCGGCAGATCCCTGCAAAGAATTTCAAACGCTGCAGATCCTGGCCCATTTGGGGTGATTCTATTGGCTAGTGCATGTGGGTCGCTTGGGGAAAACCACCCCTGAACAACAAGGCTGCCAACAATACCAAGCATCGCCAACTTCGTTTGTCCATGTTGGGGACAGCAAATATTTGCTAGGACTTTAGATATGGCTCTGCTATTAATTACCATGATACCGACAGTCTTTACAAACGATGTATACCTACCTATCCTCTCCCAAATATATAGACCAGCTGCATGACTATCTTTCGATATCTACCAATTGTCTTGGGGTCCCTATTGGAGTGTATTCGAGACCTACTAACTCTCCTTTAAGCCTTGAGATCATGTCTGAGAGCTTGTTATGGGTATAGCAGCACTTACCTGTTTTATCAACGCGCTGAAGCCTCGTCACCCTCGTCACCCACCGACCTCAATCTCAACCCACCAGGTATCATTCACTACAGAATTTGTAATCCGCCATTGAAGCTAGAGTATCCCTATCATTGCTACCACCCTTCTCTTTGCTCCCGAAAACATAGTGAAAAATCTTTTCGCTTTGTTCTGTGAGAGCACTACCTGGCTCCTTGATCCTATCGATGGACACCTACAGATTGCTCTTTAGGATTGAATTTTGAGATACAATCTTTCCCATCCGATGTTTCCTACTGATCGCCCCCGAAGTCAAAAGGCGGAGCAAGTCACGGCACTTCACTCCCCAGATGGGATGCTCTCACGCTTGCTCAGCTCACCGTCGAGGGCCGGACCCACGTGGTGGACATGTTGCAGGTGAATCGGTGCTCCGCCAGGCACACAGGCAACGAAGTGAATAGAAGGAGCAAATCATTTTGTGGTCCCTTTCCCCGCTTCTGTTTACTTATTTAGTGTCTCTTCGTGTTCCTTTCGGCGACCTGTAACTCTCAACCCCGAACATAACATCAACCTCACATTCTCATCGACCCCATCGCGATGAACCTCTCGTATTAACCATCAGCACCGCTGCGCTCCCCGACCCGTCTATTCTCCTCTCCACTCTATTCTATTATTTTCTTCTCCATAAACCCCTGTCTAGGACTTGTCCCCCTCACCGAGACAGTGCCAGCGACAGCAACCAGCTCCGTCATTCCTTATTCTCACGAGAACTTGGACCACCTGGTGTATGCCAAGTCCCCTAACTCACCCACTTAAGCTGCGGTTGACCCATAAAGACCGAACAAGGCCAGCCAGCACCAACTCTCGACTTAGCTAACTGGTACTAAGAGCTCTCTGCATCAACTATCACCGATTTCAGCCGAGGCCCAAAACAAGCGAGCAGCATGGCACCCGTACTCACCTTCATCCAGGAGGGCAATGTCTTGAGCCCTCGCTGGACGATCCCCCCGCACTGCATCGGATGGGATTGCTTAAGCGAATCTGCCCAGGCTGGAGTGATCATCATTTCCATCGTCTGTGCCCTTCTCGGGTGGTATCTGTGGCGCAAACTCGGAAACTCTGAGGAGAGGAACACGCGGAGATCCAGCATGTTTTCCAACTTGACCGCCTTATCTCGCCTTTCTCGCCCAGGCACCCCATCGGACCATCGCCAGAGTCAGAGACTGTCCGGCTCAATATACCGCCGCAGCCACCGACTCTTTTCCACTTACGGCCGATCGCAGTCCCGCCCAATATCTCTTTCAAGTATCAGGGAGGAGAGGAGTCGTCAGACTGATGATACATCAGACAGCACGATGAGCCCCCACGTCCCTCGGGCACGTCACCTGGAGTCAGTAGATCTGACCGACGTGAATCGCCAGCTGAGCGCTCCAGTCATCCCACCCCCTCCCGGCCCGGCCCCGATTCTTTGGATGGGCGGCCCAACGCCGATCTTCGTTCTCCCCCCCGCATACACACCCACTCCTTCAAACGATGGTCACGCGAATGAGGCCCGTTATTCTCTTGTTCCGGATTTCCAGTTTCCTCCCCCACCGCACATGATTCCGATTCAGTACGGCCCAAGCTCAATCCCTCGGTTTTGGGATGGCATGGCTTCCAATGACTACCCGCAGGGGCATCTTCCGCAGCATCAGCAAGCTTTACAGCTTCCGTCTGTTGGGAACCAGGCCGATACTTCGACCCTGACCACAGCTGAGCGTCCCACCGAGAACCGTCGGAGAACCTGGTTCCCCTTCATGAAGCGTTCCAAGCGTCCTGGTCACGGCAGATCGATCTCCGAATCAGCATTGCCCAGCCGTCAAGTTTTGTCGCATGCTGCATCTTCCGACATGCAAGTCTCGCACATGAGAGAGCGCGGTAGAAACCGCCTTCAGCGTCAACCATCCATCCGTCTTGTCGATCGTTCTCTTTCTCCGCAGCGACAGAATTCACCACGCCCGTATCCTCGGATCGGTTGGCGCAACCAGTCCCCAGATCACAACTTACGCGACGAGGACGACCAAAGCGACCAGAGTCAGGTGAATCACCCTTCCGAACTCAGTTTCCCCTCCGTCGGCACAAGCATGAGGGCCCACGATGGCATCACATCATCCGAGACGGCTTCCTCCGTCTTCGACCGTGACCCGCACTTCGAGGCGCACAGCCCCGAGAGGAGGAGAGAGAACAGTCTCAGAATGTTCCGGAACCCAGCTCGCGAGAGTGATGGTGATGCCGATGAGGAGGAGTCCACTGTCCGTGTCTTCCGAGCGCCGAAGCCGAAGAGATTGCAGCGTCGGAAGCTTTACTCGAGCTGGATGCAGACCCAGCAGCCGAGTCCTCCAAGTCCCCCAAGTTCGGATATCCAATTTCCTAGTCCGGAGTCGCAGAGGGTCACATTTGTGGAACCGACGAGGCGGGAGAGGGATGGGTTGAGGGAGAGGGAGAGGCGGAGACGGGAGAGGACGCCGGCGCCGAGGAGGGCTCGGGAGAGGTCTGGTGAGCGTGGTGGTGAGGGGAGAGAGAGAGATGGGAATTCTGGGCAGGTCCGTGAAAGGTCTGCTGAGCAGGCGCCCACGCGTCGGTACAGAGAGCGGTCCCGTGAGCGATCCCTGGAGCGGGCGTCTACACGTCGGCACAGGGAGCAGTCTCTTGACCGGCCTGATGAAGACACGCGCTTGCCTCGCCACGGAAACCGAGCTCGTGAACGCAGCCAAGTCGAACGCCTGAGAGAAAACCACCCGAATCTTCTGGAGAGGCTGAGAGCTGTTCGGGCAGAGATGAGGGGCGACCGGGACTAGTCTGACTTTTCATTCTTCTTTCATGGCATCACCGGCGCATTTTTCACGTCATTCTTCAACAATACCCGCATTTTACTCTTCTTTTTTTCACATTCTTATTCAAGGCCTTCACTTTGTTCCTCAAGGACTGCCTTCTTATTTTTCAGGGGCCATGTTTCTTGTCGAGGATACATTTTTTCTTTTTCTTCGCTTAAGGGGTTATTGGCCATTTCGTTAGGGCTTCACATTTGAGCGTCGAGATATATACGACGTTCTGTACAACAAACACCACAGCAACAGCAACACGGCACAAAAAGCGATCTATCGAGGATGTATTGGAGTGAGAGAAAGATGGGCGGGATCAATCCAGTAGAATTGAGGGGTGATGGCCTCGATTTGAAAGAAATCTTTTCGCCATCTTCTCGAGCAGAGAGGGGAGGCAAAGAATGAATTTAGTAAAAGGGAGGGGTGATGGCCTCTTTTTGAAGGATTTGTTTCGCTTCTTCACACCATATACATGGGACGACATCTTTGACAGGATCGGGTGCACTAGTGAAAAGGCGTTTTAGGAGGGGAGGTTATTTGTTATCGACGGGTTGTCTTTGCTTTGGAGGTACCCTGGGGTTGCTTTGCATTTGAGCACCAGGCGTTATGGATGGTGAGATATCACCGGCTTGTGATCTGGCCGGTATCACATTTCAGCATTTTTGGTTTGGGAGGGGGCGTTTATTACGGGATTTATTTTTTCTCGCTTGCTACCAGTCCAGCGATTTATCAGCATAGCAAAATGGGGGTGGTATCTTTAGGTGCGTCACAAAACCAGGAGTTATTGGGAATTGGGTGGCGGAGAGCGGTAGACACTTGGGTGTGTTTTGCCCAAACAGGACCAATCAACCGGAGACCTTTAATGTGAAAGGACAGTGGGAGTTTGGGGGATGGGAAAGCTCTTGTAGCTCAAGGAACGAAATTCACTGGATTTGGCCAGCTCTTATGGATGGAATTTACAGCAAAAATCAGTTTTCTTTTGTATCTGTGGTTGTGAAGCTGTTTCCTATCGTTATGCCACGAGTGTTCTGACTATTGCTGTGTTTATTTTTTGAGATTGTTTGCGGCAAATGGCTGGCCCAACGTATAACACGCATTCTATTTATTTCTTTTTGGGACAAAGTAGTATAACGCCAAAACGCTAACAGGTCGAGGGCAGAAGAATAGAGACTGTTGATCCATTTAGCTGCCTTAATAGATAGTCGATAGGTAGTACAACATAGGCTAATAGGTCATAAATCATAATAGCCTTTTAAAGATAGTTAATGGGCTCTATCAGGAAGCCAATAGGCATTTTGTGATGGAGTGATTTGCCTAGGTTGTGGTAGTACATAGACAGGTAACTGACGGCAACCCAATTAACCCTTTATATGTATAGTACAACGAAGGTCTGGTAACCTTTCTTTGGTGCGTGTGCTATCACTTACAACCCCCAGGCGTAGCATTACTGCACTTAAACTTCTTCAATCCAGCCCTCAGCCCAAAAATGAGCTCCGGTGCTTGCGGATTAACACATTTGCCCTTTAACTCCCTCACACATTTACCATTGGTACAACAACTTCCAATCACGCATCTATATCCAGAGTCACATTCTTTGTTTGTGATGCAATCCCTTTCGGCGGCGCAGTAATCGTTCGCGAAACAGAAGAATTTGCCGTCGGAGTCGATGCCACAGAGGCAAGAGCCTAGGGGAGACTCAGAGCAAGAATAGGGGGTGTAGGTACCACATGTTTGGCCCGAGCAAGGGGTGGTGGAGTTATTGAAGGGGATTGTGGTGGTCAAGGTTAGTGTGGTAGTTGCGGTGGTGGTTGCGGGAGGGGCGGTGACGTAGAGAGTTGTGATGGGACAGGTCCTGGTTGTTGATGGGAGGGTGGTCAGGGTTTGAGAGACGGGGGTGGAGATGGAGGTGGAGGTTGATGTTGATTTTGAAGACAGACTGATGGTGGTCGAGCTGCTGGCGGAGAGTACCGTGGCGGACTTTGTGGACGTGACAGGTGTGGTGGCGGGGGCTGACGAGTTGGTTATTGCTCGAGCAGGAAAGACCTTGGGGTAGCGGACTTGGGGGCTAGGAGAGGATGGATTGTCGGGAGTTGCGATTGGTTTGATGATGGTCGTGGTGGTAGTTGTTGTGACAATTTCTCTGGGTGGCTTGTTAGTTGGAGATTTCGGGCAACCTCGGTGATGACTAGGCTTGGGGAACCACTTACGTTTCTACTGGGGTAATGGTTCTGGTAACGGTCCCTAAGCATGTCGTGGTCGAGGTGTTAGCAGCAAGAACAGCGCGGCCATCGAGTCGAAGCCCTTTTCCATTATCCAAAGGAACGGCTGCATAGCAAAGGACAGCAAATACAAAAGTAAATGAGAGAATATTCATGGTAGTAGGGTACCTAAGCAACGAGTGTACTGGAGCTATTCAGAACGGACGCCACTTCCAACCGTATCGACACTGAAGTAGAGGTATTTATCTCACTTCGTCTCGTGTCGCAGCTTTGACTTGCTGACAATATGCTCCACGATGTCTCTGTGTCTGTGTAGCCACGGTCTATAAGAACTGTAGTGGTCTCGGTTCTAGTGTATTGTAACACAACGAGCAGGTGTCATGTAGAATAGGGGGGACGTTGTAGGTGTGGGAAGGTGGAGGCAGAAAGGTCTCGGCCGCAATCAAGCTGGAACAAGTCAACACACTAGAGAAAGCTCTGGAGAAACAAATTCAAGACAAATTTGAGTGAGAGCGTGGTCCCAGGTCCTGGTGTCATCTTCACTGGTACCACCGCAAATGAACACGTTCCATTTCTGTGTGTTCAGTTGGCGTCTGGCAGACAGAACACCAAGATCTAGCCATTTTCGTGTTTCAGTCGGTCGGTGACGATGTTCTTTCGGGGTTCCGGAGACGGAGTGGCAGAGGATAGCTTTGACAACCCGGCTGTCTCGAGTGGGTGCGGCGTGTTTGACGGTCGGGAAGGTGGATCGTTCACCGTGGTCAAGGGTGGCTAGGAGGTTCGAACTGAAATGAGAAGGTGGCTCTCGACGCGGTATTGGGTTCGGTCGATCTGATCAAGACGAAGCGCAGACGAAGAGTAACCAAGACATGAATCATGACTGGAAGAGGGTAGATCAAGGTGAAGTAGATTGATTTGACAAACTCAGGGGTTGTATTACTCGAGCTGCCTGTTCGTCCGTCGGCTGAGCATGCCCGTGATCCCGACCTCCCAGTGGCCTCACATTGGCACTGGCGTCAAATCACCGAGGCGATCGAGACCACACCTCAACCGGGACCAGAGCCTGCTGATGATGGGAATTGATGACTGCAGAATCAGCCCCGCCGCATTCTTTTCAGTGGTTTCCTCCTTCCCTTGACGTTACCTAGTGTCTGCCTCGGTACTAAATGTTAGGAGGCAGGCACGACTAGAGATGACTGGAAGGTGCCACAACCCATCTTTCCATCCTTAGGTCGGGCAGGCGGGCAAACGGAGTTTTTAGTCAAGCAACATTCGACAGCATGAGTCCTCATGTTGCCATCTACCTATTCCAGTTATCACGCCCTTTGACCGAAGGGTCCAAGCCGCCTACTCCCATCTTCAAATCATTGGTCCCATTGTGGCCTCCAATCCCATTTTTAGATGGTGGTGATAGCCGAGCCGGCTGGCCGAGGTAGGCGCCAGACAGTCTCCTGACGCTCACCTTTTCGCCTGTCAGCGGACCCCAATTGACCACGACGAACGGCTTTTTGTTCAGGTCCAATGATTAACCCATCGTGGAAACCCCTAGGCTCTTCTTTTTGACGATTCACACTCTTCCTACAGAGTTTGTTTTCTTCAAGACATCGAGCCTCTATTCGGCGTAGCGTGGTCTGAGCGTGGCGACAACACAGCCTATGGAGTTCTGGAATCGGGTCTTGACCTGTATCGGTAACATGTTCGCAGCTATCAACCTTATGCTGTCGAGATCAGCTCGCTTAGGACCGCAACGCAACCATCCCGCCTCACGATGTGAAATCTCCACTCCTGTACGAAGGATCAGTCTACTGCGTCTCTTCCAGAGTGGGTTGTACAGGGGTCCATTCCCCGTATTCGCGCACCGGATGTGGGATGTGGGCAACCAAGCCGACTGGTGAGAGAACCCATGCGTTCACAACAGCAACACACGATCCGCCTCTCGTCATCTTTGCCCTCTCCCTAGTGGTCAAGACGGCGAAACTTCTGGGATCCGAGAGACGCAGCCTCATTCGACAATGACGGGCAGGACTTGCTGGAGCTTCATCGGGCGGCAGATCGCCATAGTCCTACGCGACCGGTTCCTCCGAGTTTCCCATCACCAAGGAACAAGCATGCCTACGTTGCACAGGACGCTTGGCCATTCTGCGAGTCCACGTATATCAAGGTCCGGCAGCTCGCAAACACGTCCCGACTGGCTCTATGCAGTGAAAAAGCAACGAGAATTGCAGCCTTCTGAAGCAAGGAGCTCATAAACTTCCCAAACAGTGGGTTGGACCAATGGTCATGTAGGATCCAAGACCACATTGCAGCCCGTCATACTCAGACTAAAGCCTGTCGAGCGAGCATTGCCACCTCCCGTCTGCGGGCTCTGCCGCCGAAGCCGCCGCCGGGGGAGGGACCACTGCCGTTCCGGCTTGAGGTTGGGGGAGGGCGAAAAGAGAACCACAACACCAAGTACATATCGAACGGGACTAGTGAGCTTCACTGTCATGCATAGAATGCAAAGATCGACATGTTGACTGGGGCGGCTACTCAGAAGCGGCACAGCGGGTGACAGGTATGCCAGATGTGATTTGCCTCGAGATGCGCTAAGGGTTCAGGGACATCTCTGGGGTTTCGCTACCTCATCTTGCAGATGTCGCCGACCACTAAAGTCAGGGAGGTGCGGAACGCCATGCAAGCTCACGGCTCTGCTCCCAACCTATTCCAGCTGCGCTTGCCTCTTGGTGTGGCCCCCTCAGACGGAATCCAAGCATCTTGGTGCAGTAGCTCATGCCGGCAACCCCTGTTCAGGTCGAGAAAGCAATGTCCATGTACCAGGAACACGATAGAAAAGAGGCGCTGTGCCTGGGGCTGGCTGTGCGGAACCAACTCGGTCGCTGGTCGGCGCGGTATATAATACCACACTGACCCGACATCAAAAGGAGACACCCGATCAGCCCTCCCGTGCATCGGCTTTCCGTTAATGAGCACCACTTCTCGATCAAGGACCCCGGCTGTTTAGACGGGCAGGCAACAAAACTTTCTGTGCCATCCAAATACCTAGCGGCTTGGTTCAGGATTCATCGAAGCCTCCCTTGCCCTGACCTTCGGGGACAGTGGGGAGACACCTACAGCACCTACTCAGCCACTGATTTCCCCCTCACGACAACGAGATCTAGTACTCGGTTCCCCGGCCACTTCCCGCATAACCGCACCCGGAGTGGCGGAAGCTGCACACCGGTTGGCTGCTGGGAGACTCTGTTCTCCAAGCTACTCTTTTCAGTAGCATTGAGCATGCAGCATCCATTGCCACGAGTCTAAAAGCAGTTAACATTCGCCTACTAGGGCAGAAATAGGGGCATCGCTCGGTAAACAGAACAAGGCTTCGAAAGACATCTAGTCAGGCTTCCGATACTTCGGCGACGCTGCCTAGACGTCCCATTACCAATCCAAACCAGGCCGTGCCAAAGAAGTATATAGCACAGCAAACACTGGACTGTGCTTGCTGCAATGAATTCCCAACGAGATCCCAGGTTCACCCACAACGAGCCCGGACGAAATCCACATGCACCAGCAAGCCAGGGCATGACACAGCATAACAACGAAGCCTTCTTCCTCGACTACACCCCTGGTAATCCCGAGGTATGACTGAAATTTCATTGTCTGTTCTGTGGAGTTGGCTACCCGGCGGAAGCCGAAAATCAGATGCCATTACTCCGTCTGTCCCCAGTGCGCAGACAAGGGTGGTGATTGACCGAGATGGTGGACGTGAGAATATGTGATGATGGGTGGTCTGCGGGAAGCTGCGCGCCTGGTCCTGGAAGCGAAATGCCAGGCCAGCAAGATGGCAAGATCGGGTCAAAAGAACGTCCAAGCGAAGACAGCCTGGTTGACGGCAGTTGCCACAAGTGTGCGTGATCACAGGCGAAGCGGCTGGAAGTTCAGAGAAAAGGGGGGAAATGATAGGGACGGCATGCACCATCAGGAGCTTCTTAAGGAGTCGGGTCTAGACCTCCCAGGACTAGCACGGGCGGGAAGTGATAGTATGCGGCGTGGCGTGCTGAGTGCGCCTGACGATGGCCTCATTTTTTGGAGCCGAATGCAAGAATGCGCTGACTTTTGGTAGCACCTAGTTGCCGGCGGCTATCCCTCAACGTTCGGAGACGGAGGCCCAGCTCAGCTTGGCCCGGAGTATCACCCCACAACCACGCCATCGGCCGCTAGCTCCTCAACGTTTAGCCAACCGGACTATTCCTATCCAACGGCCGGTAGCACCATATCCACAGCACGTGTCCGGTCACGAGAACCCCCCAATGTGTACCCCCTGAATACCAGCCAACCCGCCTTTCAAACACCCGCAACTCTTGTCGACTGGCAACCATCGCCCTACACCACCGATGTCTCTCCTGCCGTCTCGGTGTCGATTGCGGCGCATTCGCTTTCCACCACTGGGGTGATTGGCTATGCACCACAACGAAATGTGACGGATCCCTATATGGGCGATTATGTCTCGCCCATCGTGTCTGCGCAGCCGGGCTTTGATTTTCAGCCCTGGCAACCGGTTGACGACGGAGCAATGAGCCTCGGCACAGCTTCCCCAAGCTCGCTCATGTCGCCAGTCATGCAGAGCTACGAGATGGTAGCCAGCCCGACAGGATCGGGGATTGATGAGTCGGTCATGGGAATGTACCGAGGGCCAGAAAACTGGCAGCAACAGTTGCCGCCGCAAGCGCCATCCCGAACCGACAGTATGGAGATGGGAAGCCCGGGAGGCAAACGTCCAAAACATTACGCCGAAGAAAGCGCCTCCCCAGTTGTTGTCGCGCAGGCGCCCCCCAAATCTAGTTCTACTGGCACCAGCAGCAGCACGGCAAAGACCAAGCTGCGCAGCGCTTCCCGGACCTCCAAGAACACGCAGAACCGCACGGAGGAGACGCCCCAGGAGCGCAAGTCTAGGAATTCACACAACTTGGTGGAGAAGCAGTATAGGAACAGGCTGAACATGCAGTTTGAGATATTGATGAACACGCTACCAGAATCGATGCGCTCGCCGACGACGACAGCTTCAGGGGCGGACTCGGATGTTGGTCAAGGGGGCCAGGGGGCCGGCATAGACTTGGGGGAGAGGAGGCTGAGTAAAGCGCAGGTGCTGGATATGTCGACGCGGTATATACGGTCGCTGGAAAAGGAAAGAGAGAAGCTTAAGAGGGAGAGGGAGGAGTTGTTGCTTGGTATGGCGAAGATGAGGGAGGCGTATGAGAAGGATGGCTCAGGGTCAGGGTCAGGGTCAGGTTCTGGGTCTGGGTCTGGGTCAGGAAGTGTGAAAGGAAAGAGTGCTGGATGACTCGAGAAACGCGCGGAT
Source organism: Triangularia verruculosa (assembly GCA_033296885.1). Taxonomy (NCBI): domain Eukaryota; kingdom Fungi; phylum Ascomycota; class Sordariomycetes; order Sordariales; family Podosporaceae; genus Triangularia; species Triangularia verruculosa. The sequence goes on along the minus strand of MU863950.1, from coordinate 80,360 downwards.
GAAATAAAGGGAAAAAAAGAGTAATGATTTACGATACACGACAAACTAAAAGTGAGAAGAGGGGGGTGGCATTCTGAAGCTATGGCACCCATCGTGGTGGACGGAGTAGGAAGGTAACACATAGGGCAATGATGCGTACATTTTTGGCGTTTTGGAGGAGAAATAAATACCCTCCTTGTCTGCACAATACACGATTTGATGAACTGACTCTGATGATGGTTCGAATACCGCCCAATCTTGATGTGATACGTACCATAACATGTCGCTGGCTTTTACACAGGATACCTATCACTGCCATGTATAACCCCAACCCTATATGTGAAACCTTCATTGCTAGTTCTCATGCAATGGCATTCTATTTCAACAAAATTCATACTTGGTCCATTACCTGTGGAAACATGAAGTGATAGAAGTGTGAGTTCTCGGCTTTCCCGTACCAGTTGAAATTCAACATCGTGATCTAATTCGTGGTTTCAGTGGCACAAGGCAAATGAAGCGGAATATCTGCTCTCAATCTACACATTTGCACGAAAGGAAGTAAGCGGTAGTAGCTATGTTGTTTAATAATTTTTTTTTTTGGCTGATATTATAACTTTCTCTCTTCGTACAAGTAACATCTTCTTGCCCTCACAGGTCCGTAACCGAACAACCACCTACCCAGTCCCGAACCGACCAGATCCCAATACGCCACTATGATGAAAGATACCCAGCGATGTCTGCACATGCTCTCGCTGGTTTCTTATATAGAAAACAGGATGAAAACAAAACATGATAACAATGCCAAACTCCGAGACAAACTCCAAAGAACGCCCCTCACCCTTGGCTCGGATATTCTTGCAGCATGGGATTAAGCACGAAGCAACTGTCCCTCGTCCAAACAGCAACTCGAACTCTCTATTCACCCCCCACCCCGAAATTCTTTCCCAGACACGAACAACGTGAGCACATAAGCAAGTCTGGGCCACCACCGCGCCACAGTTCTAGAACAGTTTCAACCACACCACCACTTCCATCTCGCTCGATAGGTCCCCCCCGTGGTGTGTTTGTTTCCACTCACAAGCTGCTGTTGGGATTCCCCAAGATGAAAAACCCGCCGTCGGGTCGGTTGAGTCAAGGAAATCGTCGAAACAATCAAAATTTTGCTTGAAAAGCAAAAAATGTATCCCGCCAAAACTGAGAAATCGACGATATCCCTTCGCTAGCCATGTCGGCAGCAAAGTTTTGTCATTTTTTTCGATCAGCAAACCCGCTCGTCCCACCGGTTGCTGATTGATTGCGTGACCCGATTCGACCCAGACGCAACCAGCTCCAACTCCCAACCAAGGGATGATTCGAGGTTTGGAATTACCAAAAAATGTCCAACAAAAAAGAGGCAGAACAAAACTACACCCACCCAGCGCCACCCCAGACACCTCTTATCCTCCTCGCAAGCTGGAGATCTTTTTGCATGATGGTGACTCTCTTGGCGTGGATGGCAAGTAGGTTCGTGTCCTCGAATAAATGCACGAGGAAAGCTTCGGAAGCTTCCTGGAGGGCTTGGATGGCTTGTGATTGCCAGCGCAGCTCGTCGTTCATGGGGCGGCAGTTGACGGCTATTTCGCGGACCTGGAAAGCAAATGTTAGCCTCTGTTTACTGCAGGCATATTTGTGTGTGATGAAGCTGTAGTTGGGTGATGGGAAGCTACATACCAATCGCGCAAATGGGAGCTTGAGAAGCAGGAGGTCGGTGTTGGACTGGTATCTCCGGATCTCCTTGAGGGCGAGGGTGCCGGGGCGGTAACGGCGCTTGCGGCCTTGTGGTACTGGGTCGCCTGCTATAAGGGGGGGTTAGTAACATGCAAAATGGGAAAGGGGGAGGTAGGTAAGGGGGGGGACGTACGCTGCACATTAGATGGCCTGTTTCTTTGTCCACCTCCCGAGGGACGCCCAGGGCGACGGCCGGCTCTTTTGGGTGGCATATTTGCAGAGGTATTAAGTATTAACTGACGCGAGGTCGGAAGCTGCGCAAAGCTCAACGAGTGGTGAGTGGTCGCAATCGGCTTTGCGACTCGAGTTGGGGGAGGTGCGCAACGAGGGATTGGTTGGCAATTGAGTTTGCACGTAAAGTGGTGTAGGATGCAGAGTCCGGAGCGAAAAACGGCGATTGGGTATCCTTGGTAAGTTTTAATCCATAGTGGTGGATGTTGACGGATTGAGGAAAAAAGAGGGTGTCAGGAATGCAGGAGAGTATGCACAAAGCCGGGGGCTGGTTCCTGGTTTAATGGGAAAAAAGAGAAGAGAACATCGCATTCCCCTGGGCGGAGACACGACGCGAACAGCGAAATGGAGCTTTCATCATTTCTCGCGACGGGAACGCGCTAGGATTGACAGGGGCTTAAATGGGGTGGCTGGGGAAGAGTGGGGAGCTCTCCCCCACCAGCCACAGGCATTTGACAGCTGCATGTTGAGATGGAGCTCGATAGATGCATAAGCGATAAGATATGCAGGTAACGAAACGGCAAGCTGGCAGTAGCGTCATTGTGGAACCCCCGCAGCAGCAGCAGCGGCTCAGCTTTCCGACAAGGGTCCGCGATAAACGACACACCCGCTGCCGCTTGATTGTCCCACTGTTCTTGTGCCATTGCTGCTGATGAGCAAGAAGCTTCGTTTCCTAAAGGCCACCTCAACATCTTGAGAATTAATCATCCGTTTCGCCCACCTACCACCACCACCTGTGCCAGATTACCCCGTCATCCTTCGAGGACAAATTGAACTACAGTAATGGCTTTTTGACGCAATCGACACTTAGAGAACGAACCAAGTCAACCGCCGAGCCATCCACCACCTACTAAAACCGCGGGAACTACAGAGTGGCAATTGCATCTACCCCCAGAGGAAGCATCCGCCCCACTTTCCCCGGATTCTACGGTGCGCTTCACTGGCGACGCCAAACACCATTGCATCTATCACCGATTTCCTACACCCCCGGTTTTCTATAAGATTGCACTGGCCGTAAAAATGGACGGACTCGTGGACAACAACGGGCGGTTCCCCCTCGAGACCTGGTTCTGGGAGATGCCCGTATGCACAAGATGGTGGACAACAGCAACAGTACTATGCGCCGGCCTGGTACAATGCCACCTCTTGACACCTTTCCAACTGTTCTACAGCTACAGAGCCGTGTTCCAAAAAGCCCAAGTTAGTCCCCCTCCCCGTGTATCCAACCTATCAACTAAACTTTGCCTCCCCCCAAAAAAGTACTGGCGTTTAATCACAACCTTCCTCTACTTCGGCCCCTTCTCCATGGACCTCCTCTTCCACGTCTACTTCCAACAACGCTACTCCCGCCTCCTCGAAGAGTCCTCCGGCCGATCGCCGGCGCACTTTAGCTGGCTGCTCTTCTACGCGACGAGCAGCCTGTTGCTCTTATCACCGTTCATAGGGATGCCTTTCTTGGGACACCCGCTCTCGTCGACGCTGGTGTATATCTGGTCCAGAAGGAACCCCGACACGCTGATGAGCTTCTTGGGGGTGCTGGTTTTCAGGGCGCCGTATCTGCCGTGGGTGTTGATTGCCGTGAGCTATGTCTTGCACGGGGTCATTCCCAAGGATGAGATACTGGGGGTGGTGATTGGGCACATCTGGTACTTTTTTAACGATGTGTACCCGCCGCTGCATAACGGGAGCAAGCCGTTGGACCCGCCCATGTGGTGGAGGAGGTTGATTGGTAGGTTATCCTTGTTGTGCCAAGTTGGGAGAATGATACTGACAAGTACTTGCAGAGGGCCGACCGAGAGAGGAGGGGCCAAACAACGAGACTGCCAACGGTGTGGATAACCAGTTTGCTGTTGCCGGGGCAGTTCCGGAGGTGCCGGCGCCAGACATGCGATGAGGTAGACTGATAAAGGAAGGAAGAGGAAATGTATTTGTATGAAAGGTACATACAATCAGCGCTTGGTGTTTCTTGCTGTATTTAGTGTTTACATGCATCAACAGATTTTCAAGCATGGGTTATCGTTACGGCGTTTCAGTTTTAGCATTGGGAAAGGAGGTTGGGACACGGTAGCTACGACTTGATAGCGAACTGCGCTGATGCAATGGAATATCGCTCAAGTTTTGCTGTTAGCAGTTCTCAAAAGTAGACCGGGTACGAAACCCGAGTGACACAGGCGCACACTACCAGAAGAGCCTCAACGCACACTCAACCCTTAAAACAGGCAAAGAACGGTGCAATTATCACCAACTCGCAAACTCGCTTGTGTGCTTCCCCCACTGAACTCCTCATCATCCCGACTTAGACCTTCAAGAACTGCTGAACATACTCCTTCCGGTATCCATTCTCATCCAACCCCTCGGTCCTGTTGAGAGGCGTCCACTTTGGCTCGTCCTTGAACAGCCTCAACGCCTTGATATACTTGCCTACTGTCAGCCCTCCCCATCTTTTTTTCTTTTTGGTCAGTGACAAACTCACATTATCATCATCAGTAGTAAACCGATGGTAAATCCCCGCCGGCAAAATAATCAGATCATTCCTCTCCAGAAAAATCCTCACCCACCTCTCCTCCCTGTCGCGCACGTCAAAGTACCCCTTCCCGTCCTTGACATATCTGATCTCTTCGTCCTCGTGGAGGTGCTCGTCGAAAAACGACTTGACTTTTTGCTCGTACACGTCCCCCATGGCGGCGGGGGAGACGGTGATTTCGTCGCGGTTCTTGTAACCGCGCTCTGCTGCTAGCGCGTCGACCGAGGAGAGGAGGGGCATGTGGTGGTACAAAACCCCGAGGGAGAGGAGCTCCGAGGGGGAGACGGGCGTGCCGGAGTCGTGGGGGAGGCGCTGGTCGCCGGGGAGGTTGTCGTAGATGTAGGCTTTCATTTTTTTTTGATTTTTTTTTTGGAAAAAATAAATAAAAAATTGATGATGGTGATGATGAAAAAGGTGGGTGTGTTGATTGGTTGAGGTGTCAGTGAGAGTTTGTGAGTTGTGAGAGAGAGAGAGAAGTGAGAATGGGCGATGACAAGCAGGGATGGTGGGGTTATAAATTATTTCAGCCGCTGCTGCTGCTGGAGTTGGTGGTGGTGAGGGGCAGGCACTCTCTTTTTCCAGAAACACGACGAACTCCTTTTCGCACAGCACGGCAAATTTCCTGCAACAAAGTTATCGGTCATCGGGAGAATCACGGCAGAAGAAGTGGCATGTCCAACAGACCAGATGAACGACCATCGCTTGCGTGACAGGATCCGAAGATCTGCGTGACGTCGTTGAGAAAAATGTCCCGCAATTGCGCAATCGGGATCATTACCATATCGGTAACGTATTTCAACCGCTAGAACACAAAACCAGGGTTAGACGTCCTGTGCATACATAACCCTGATTTCTGGCGAATAGGGGTAAACATGCATAAATCAGGGGTAATATGGGGCGGCCATTCAAGCAAAACCAAGTCTAATGGCAGGCGGAAAATCTTGTAAATTATGGCTTCTGATCGAGCTTTGGGAGGGTGAGACGGAGAACGTCTAGCTGGGAACACTGCCGCCACCGTTGGATCATAGCAACATCTCAAAGGTTTCGACGCATCAACAATGCAATGAACTCCCAATTCCTCATTAAACATTACCCTAAACCACCATACCACGGCCCCGGCATTACTGCCTAGGTAAATCTATCTATCTTTTACTTCTCATCTTCATAGCTCATCGAACATCAAGCCATCGACATCAACGGAACCATATCTCTCCCCCCCTGGCCATTTTCCTCGTCCATACCTAAGAGCAAATCTAAGTGATATCTTCCCAAACTTTTCCCTCTACTTTTTCACTTCCAAAAACACCTCGAAAATCATTGCAAGCAAATCCCACTCATCCCTTCTCACCCAACTCGCGGCCTCTGTCCCGAAATCTCACAATGCGGCATTCCCGCCTGCCAGTTCTTCTCCACATACGGCACCAAAAAGTCTCTCAATGTGTAGTTCGCCGGCTCCATGTAAAACTTTATATCGTCCACCGTGTAGTTTCCCCCAAGCGCAGCGAGTAGATCGTCGTTGATGAAGTCGTTGAAGACTAAATCCACCGTCCTCGGCTCTTGGATCCTCCCCGTGCGTCCTTTCTTCTTCTGAGGGAGACCAGCAGTGGTCCCGAAGTAAGCCGGAATATTATGCTTCGGGATCTTCTCATGAACGGTATCATCCCCGTCAGTTCCAAAATCATCTTCGGTGGTATAACCCACCTCCAAGACTTGCTGCCGCCTTCCACCACCATTGCCAACTGGCACACCCATAATCTCCTCTCTCTTGCTGAGCTTCTTCTCTCCCATGACTCCAAACTCCCCAATCGTGGGATTGACACACTCTTCCCCTTCCAAGATCCCCCAGTTCAACTCTTCCCTCTTATGTTTTGGCTTCGTAGTAGAGTTATATTCAACCCTCCTCCCCTGGCCGGCTCCCTTGGCATTCATCCTCTCCAACGTTCCCTTTGCCATACTCCATGGGACATCAGGAATATAAACCACCAGAGACGGGAACGGCGAAGTGATATAACTATCGTCCATGGTAAACGGACCCTTGTGCAGATCAAACCTTGCCATGCCCGTATTAGAAATGTGTACCCTCGGAATATTTCTCCGTTTCGGATTTACAATCTGTGAGGCCATAGCATCTGCTAAGAAACTAAACAGCGAGTTCGGCGCCATGAATGACACGCCGCTCAACCAAAAGGTTTGCGGTGTGCAGCCGTAGACCTTTCCGAGGCCCATTTGCATCCTGTGGGCTGTGATGCTGGAAGAAATCTGGGCGCCGGCCTGTTTGAGTTGGAAAGAGGTATTGGAGGATATCGGAGACGCGATGAGGTTGTTGGCACTGCCGGAAATGGCGTTGTGGAGAAACTGGGAACCGGGGGCGTGGTAATCAAAGGTGAGGCGATTCCAGTCAAGGTAGCGCCGGGAGTATAAGAACGGAGAGGTGATCAAACTGTGTTTCTTGTCGATGGGAGTGGGATTAACAGGGTTGGCGACAACCGCAGTTCGGTTAGGGTTGGGGACATCTTTGGGGTTATGGGGACCGGTGAAGCCGCTGTTGGAAGAGTTGAAGCCCGACATCGAGAACCAGCCGAGTGATTCGCAGTAACGGCCTTGATGTGTTAACTGTAACGTCCAAAATAACAGATTTGAAGAAAACACCTACCAGACTCGGAGGCGGTGGAACTCTGATCGTAGACGACGAAATCCCGCATATGACTGTGTCCGCCTATATTCCATTAGCTTGACCTTCTTGAAGACACTGGGATCGAGCACGTACCAAATATCTGAATCGGAGTGTCTGGATGGGCCTCTCTGATAGCAGAGTAAACTGTCTTCATCGTGCTGGCCTGGCGTCCTGGACGCGCGGAGTTGTGACCAAGAACCAGAAACACATCAACCGGCTCAGGATGATGAATTGCCTGCTGGAACCACTTCTGCTTGACCATATCCGCGGCCTTCGTGATTCGTGAGGCATTTGTGTTTGCTGTTCAAGTTAGATATGTCGATTTCAGACCGAGAGGTTGGCGCGTACCTGTGAAGTCAAAGAGAACGCCAAAAGCCATGATCCGGAGACCTAGAAGTGGTCATTAGTTTTGTTTTCAGGCCCAAGACAGGAATTTGCAACGTACCATTTTCAGTGGTAAAATATTTATGCGTCTTCCCGACATACTCCCATTCTTGTGTGCCGGGGTTCATGATCTGGACATTGGATGTCAAGTACTTGTCGCCCCAGGCCCTGCTGAAGTTGTTGAATGTCTGATATGCCACTTCAGATGCATAAAGCTCATGATTACCTTCATGGATCGTCAGTAATAGTCCAACTTTAGCTGTTGGTAAAGCCAAATACCGGGCTCTTGGAAGACGTACCGATAGTCAACAGATCATATCCCGTCTGCTTGACAAAGATCTCATTGGAAATCTCCCCGTTTGGTGTTGTAGAATCGCTTAGACCGGTGCCATCGTGAAGATCACCAGAATCAAGAAGCAGGAGGTCCACACCGAGCTGCTCGGCTCTCCATTTCATGCTCGACACGAAAGACACATAATCGCCCCAGTCTGCGCCATAGTTGGCCTCCTTGATGTGGCCAGATAGCCATCCGTGGGTATCAGACTATGTTCATGTGAGTTTATGCCCTCTCAGTATTGATCATGTTCAAAATGTCGCAGAGTTTCCGTTCGTTGTTGAAATAAGGAGGCAAACTAACCGTGTGCAACACATTCAACTGCCCCCATTGCAAGGGCCTCGTGGGACCATACCTCGCGTCCAGAGCACCGGGTTGCATGCGTTTCACAACCCGCACATGTTTTGAAGCATGTTCATCGATGGGGCCGTAACAGCCATCATCACATGCCAACACCAACGGGGCGAGTGTTGTGGCAGCTATCAGCCTGCCCACGACATGGGGAAGCATCATCGTTGGTGTTTCGTCGTCGTGGTTGCTCACGCCCGGGATTGGACAAGACCGTTGTCGATCTCTCTGTGCGATCTCGAAAAGAAGAGATTGGTCGGCGATGGTTGGCCAGGCTATCACGAACCGGGGCAAGACCCAAGCTTAAAGAGACGGCTTTGTGGGCGAGAATATTGGTGCCGGCCAGGTCCTAGTCTCACTTCCGGCACACCAAAGTTTAAGGTTGATTTATCGAACGGTGTCAAGACAACACGAGCACAGTGAGGGTCTGGGAAATGTTTCTTAGCGTCTAAGGGCCCAAGGAAACCTGAAGCCACGTACCTGTCCGTTAGGGCTTGGATCCCGGAATTCTTATATCTCTGCAGCGAGGACAATCGAGCCCGAGTCAGTGTAGCCGCAAGCCCCTGAGGCCGAACGAACGCCACTTAACTATTCACGGCTTGTGGACTATCGGCACCACCGTTGGAACCAGGTGGTAGTTTGATTACTCTTGGGCTGACCCGAGGATGTGGCAGACGATATTTCCCGAAAGTTGTGTGTTACCGTGTAAGAAGCTGCTGACATGACAGATGATTTGTGCCATGGTGCTGCCGTTTGCGGATGGAAGGTACCGGTGACTGTCATAAGATTACGTCCCTGCTAATAGGCGACCCTCGACACCTTCCCATGTGAACAAGGAAGGAACACTCATGACGCAACATTTTGAGATGCGTCGTTTAGCAGGAGCGGAGGATACCTGATGTGCTGTGGACACACTTCGGGTGCCGACGGAATAAACCGCTGATGGGACTGAGGCTTAAGATGCTAGTGTTCAAGCCACGACCAAAAAGCAGAACACTGCTGGACGTTGAGTTTCTCCGACGGCCCCGGGTGATGACGGGCCTGTAGAGAGCATGATATTTGTCTCGCGTAGGATAGCATACACGGCCTTGGCGAATCGGGATGTCCTCGGCCGGAGCCAAGCTACAGCATTTGTATGGAAAAGGCCCCGAGCCCGTCAGGTAAGCGGGATACTTCAAAACTAGAGGACATGCCTAGGGTATCATCTCTCGAGGTCCTCGACAGGTAACATAGGGGGTTTCTATCAATATACATAATATAACAACGCCGTGCCCTTACTCAACCCTCAGTGCCAACCCCAGACTGCCATACCCAATAAGAACGTCGCTGCTAGCCAAGTTAGAAATTCTTGACCGTATCACTGGCATCCCAGGCTTCATCCGCAAAATCTCGCTCATCCCACTCCTCGTTTTCTGAGAAATTTTGTGCCGCGTACTGGTAAGCGTTGTGGTCAAACTCGTCATCCCACTCTAGATCCTCGTCAGGATATTCATGGGCATAATAATTTTCCGCTGCACATGAAAGTATTAGCACTAGTTAAACAACATTATAAAAACGAATTTCACTCACCATTCTCATCATCTTCATCCTCGGGAAACTCGTCATCCGTCTCATCATCATTGCCGTAAAAGAAATCGGCGGCATCCGGCTCGTTGTCAAACACTAGCAAACCAACGCGGTGGGCTGGCACGACTTGATCCCGTAGCCGCTCAGCAGGTACACGCTCGTATGTCTCAATCACATAATCATCGTCGTCCGAGGTGTCAACCATGTCGATATCCATAGTGGAGGTAGCTGCAGCTGCGGCCGCTTGCTCTTTAGCGCGTTGCTGTTGGGCCACGTTCTCCGTCGGATGTCGCTCATGGTAGCGGAGCTTGGGTGCCTTTGGCTGAAACCGGGACTTGACTGGGCTGGATTTGGATTTGGCATTGAGCTGATCCACCCGGTCTAGATTCTTGCTGATTTCACCCAGCGTCCAGGTATCCATGACCCTGGAAAGCTCATCCATATCGCCTGCTCTGTTGTGCATAGATGGGGGCACAGCCGGCTTTGAACTGGCTGTGGACTCGAATGTTGGGGCCTTGGTTCGCGGCTTTGTCCCTGGGCGCTTGTAGACGGTGGGTTGGGTGTTTTGTTCCTGAGAAGCGGAAGATGATGCCTTGGCAGTATCTGAAGACTGTGCTGTGCTTGATTGTTCGAGAATATCCTTCACAACCTGGGGGGTCAGGATAGCTGACTTTTGTCTCTTTGGGCCCCTCTCAACAAAGACAGCAGTGGCACCGCGTTTCTTGGTAATGCCAGCAAATGGCCCTGCCGGGTTGGGCCTTGACAGGTGGAATTTACGCAGGTTTACCGTCGGGTCGCTCAGCTCAGCTGTGGGCGCCAACGCAGGCACCGGTTCAAGCGTGGTAGAAGCATTGGAGCTCGGGGCCTTTGGCGTCTTCTTTGGGCGGTTCAGTCTTCTCTCGTCGCCTTCGGCTGTTGGCACAATGGTTGGGATCGCGGGGGTAGCATCCTGCTTTTCCTTTTTGGCCTGTTCGACAGCGACTTGCTTGCGCTGATACACCCAGCCAACATCCTCGGAGATGATGCGATAACGCTTGCTCCTATCGACCCCTGTGATATACAGTGGTCAGTACAGCGAACGACGCATGCATGGACGAGGTTAGGGGCACGCACGAAGAAAGTCGACAGGGGCATCATCGATGCCACGTTTGCGTTTGACCTGGATCGTATCGGGAGGAAGTGCCGCCATTTTCGGAACGTTGTTTGCCAGTGGTGCGTTGACGTGGTCTGCTTCGGATGCGAGGGTTGAAGTGGGCGGTGACAACGGTGATGGGACCGTTGAGGTGTAGGAAGCCTGACGGTGCCTAATCAAGTGCTTCCTTTTTTTCTGCGCCGCAAGTCCTCGAGCTTGCCGGTCAAGAAAAGAGGGTCGAGGGACTTCGATATTCAAAGCTTATTAAATAAACCTTGCGAGTTGTCTGCCGAGACGTCGAGATCTAGAATAGTTCTGAGACACAGTCGTGGTCGAGAGATGGTCGTCAAACAGGGTACAGGGGTAGCTGGTGCCAAGAGTCGACGATCTCGGGTGGTTTTGCAACAAAGTTTCGCGACGAAGTGAAGGATAGTTTTCCCTCCCAATCAATGCCTAAGCTAATGCAAAAGGTAATAAGTGGGATTTTGTTTATATAACTGGAGCACTCAGTCGGTGTCAGTGTTCTTGGAGTGAGGAGGGGGAGATGGCACCCTGCAGTGCACCTGAAATAAAGGCGGTATAGGGCGGCAGTATTGTTTTCGCCCAAGTCGACCGCCAAGCGGCGCCGGGTCTGTCACCGCTGTCGATGACGCACTGAAGGCTCTTGGCGGACCGGGCGGGGGGATCGCCGCTAGTCCCGAGTCGCTCTTAGCTCCAGAGCTAACAGCCGTTCTAGCACCAGTCAACGACTTTTCAGCACCTCATATCGTTATCATTACTGCACGCCACCCAAAATGAAGCCCACTCGGGCATGGATATCCATGTTGCTTGGGTCGACGTGCAGCAGCTCGGAGGGGCTCCGGGAGGAGAAGAGCAGACCGGCTTGGAATTCAGCTCTGCTTGCTGGCCTGTCCCCAGTCCATGAATCCGTCCATTTCTTTGTCCAATCCCCCGAGTTCGGTGAAGCCGAAGTAGAAAATTTCGAGACTCGACACCTGCTTTTTCTAGGTTCCAGGCTGTGTGATTCCCGCGGTAGGGTGGGACGGATTAATATTATCTGAGTGAGTGTGCCCTTCCTTATCTTCCAAGGTGACGGTGAAGACAGCAGCTCCTGCATTGCTCCTTCTAGCCTCTTCTGCCGTGCAACTCTGCCCCGCGCGATTCCTGCCCACCTTGATTAAGTCCCACACATCCTCGCAGAGCCAGTGGCGTGATGGGAACTGGGAAGAAGAACTTGCCCTGAAACAATTGGGTGCGGCGCATTCTCGAGCTCGCTACCTTGCCTTTCTTTACCTACCTTACCTCTTTACTCTCCTCACCTTCCTAATTTCCATACCTTGTGTTAACCCCAACCGCCAGCAGTTAGGTTACTCTTCTTCGGGTCAGCAGTGGTGATAGTTCAATGACGCCGTCTCTCCGTGTCTCATACCCCTAAACCGAATTCCCAACCGGCTACCCGTCATATCCATCTGCCACCCGCCCGCCATGTCGTCGGACAAGATTACCGCTGTCATCACATACGAAAAGCCCGGCACGCAGCCGCCTATCTATGTGGCCGGCACATTCTCAAACCCGCCATGGACTCCCGAAGTGATGTCGTACACCACCGAAGAGAATGGCGAGCACCTCTTCACCAAAGAAGTGCATGGTGAGGTTGGTTCCAAGCACCAGTACAAATTTCGCATTGGGGATGGCGATTGGTGGGACTTGGCACCAGGCCAGCCAACCGTGACCGATGAACATGGCAATACCAATCACGAGATGGTAATACAACCGAAGGATGAGTAAGGGAGACCGTATCCCATAGACATACAAAAGTCATGCTGACATACGTAGACCGCCGGTCGAGGACAAGAAACCGACCGAGGTGCCTGAGGAGACTCAGGCTCCAAAGGAACCGGTCGAGGTTCATGAAAAGCTTGACACTCCCAAGGAACCAACCGAAGTCCCCGAAGAAGCTCAGGCTCCCAAGGAATCAAATGAGGTGCCCAAAGAAACACACGCCCCTGAGCAACCAGCCGAGGGAACTGAAGAGACCCCAGCTCTGAAGGAGCCAACTGACGTGCCCGAAGAGACTCACGCCCAAAAGGCACCCGAGGTTCCTGAACAGACCGAAGTTCCAGAGCAGCCTACCGAGGTGCCCGAAAAGGCACAAGCTGCAAAGGAACCAGCTGAGGCTCCTGAACAGGCCGAGGCGACGAAGGAACCGGTTGCTGAGGAATCGGCTGCGGTTTCCGAACATGCTGAAGCTCCGAAGGAACCGACCGAAGCTCCTGCTGAGACCCAGTCCCAAAGTGAGCCAGCCGAGGTGCCCGAAGAGAACAAGATCCCAAAGATCAGCGTCAAGGACTCATCCTCTAGCAACGTGGTGTTACCCAGTGACAGCATTCTGCAGTCCATCAAGGCTCAAGAGATCCGCACACAATCTGGAACCGGAACGCCGGACTTTGTTCGGACTGCCGCAGAGGTTGCTGACTCTGCTGCCCTTCTGCATGAGGATGTTCCGGCCAAGGACCCAAGAGATGGCCTGCTCGAAAGGGCACCCACTCCCATGTCCAAGACCGCAGCGACTGCCGCTGAGGTTGCGGACACAGCCGAGGTTTTGGATCAGGTCGATGTATGAATATTCATGTCCCATTGGAGAGGTATGCGTGCATAATACTGACACTGATAGGCTATCCTCATCTCGGAGTCACAACCCGATGATGACAGTCTCTTTGGCGCCCCGAGCGGCAACAATGGCGAGGACATTCTTGCCCTCAAATCCCCACTGTTTCCTCACGAATGTCCCAGTCCCCCTACGTCTGGCGACGCTGTTCAACCGCGCGAGAGTAGAGAGGAGGAAATCTCACCACTCGAGGAGCTTGACCCTGACCAGATCGACCTGAACGATCCCACACTGGAACGTTTCCCATCCAACCGCGAGGGAATCATGGATACAGTACGTAAACTCGAGACCAGCCTCAACGAGGATCAGGCATCCTTTGAAGGCGCCCCACCCTCCCCTGTCATCCATTCCCCTCTGGATCATGAAGGACCGGAAGATGTCACCGATTACATCCTGGGCGATTCGTCAATTCCCCCTACCCATCGAGGCCCGCAACATTTGAAAGTACCTAGGCCCTCCCATGGCTCTGCGTCTGCTGTCCCTGTGCCACCCTCGCTTCAAGTTATTTCGGAGGCCGAAGAACCTGCCAACGAGGAAAATGGAACTGCCACATCACCTATTGTATTTTCTAACCCAGACATGAAGCCCAGGCCCAGCGCATTGAAGCCGCAATCCGAGGAAGAAGACGAAGGTGTCTCCTTGAAGGAGAGCGTCAGCCCTAGAACCACCGAGCCGCCTGTTGTGGAGAGATCGATCACACCGGATTGTCCGAAATCTGCGAAGGATATTCTGTTCCAGGACACACCACCACTCGAAGTTTCTGGCGAGGCCACACCCGCGAAAGCTAACGGTGCTTCCCTTGAAGACCACTCTAACACCCCAAAGGTAGCGGACGAATCAGAGACAGAACCTCCGACCACCGATGACAGCCCTGCTGCTGCTCCCGGACCTGTAGGAGAACGAGCCACTGACGACGAGATTGCCGAGTCATCGCACACAACGGCTCTTGATGCAGCCAACAACACTGCCGGTCTCAAGAAGAGAGGCCTCCCGACAACCGAAGCCGAACAAGACACTCCTAGGGTTACGAGTCCAGTATCGAACCGGCCGTTGGGGGTTGAGCCACACCACGGGGTGAGCTGGATCCAGGCGTTTTTCCGGCTGCTATTTGTGGACATCATCGGAGGCTTCATCAGCAGATTATGCGGCGGCAAGAAACGAAACACGACGTAAGGACTTTGATATTCCCCACCTCTTTCGGCAACACTTGCGAACTTGACGTTTTACCGGCCTGTTTTCCTGTGGTGTTGATTTCTTGTCTTGTCGCACCGCTTTTTTCGCATTTTGCGTTGACTCATTAGTTATCTCCTAGGTTGATGACGGCGGGCACGGTAGCGGTGTTGATGGGATTTGGGGTTGGGTGGTGGACGCTGGTGGGCAAATCAAGGGGTGGGCTTACACGCTGAGCGGGGGTGTTTTATAGGGTTTTATTCTGTCGAGATTATTACTGTTCGATGGCAAAGCAAAAAATGGGAATCATGAGTTTTTGTTTGGTGCTTTTGAGTCTTTTGGGGCAGCATGACTTGGAAGAATGATGACTGTGATGATGAGAGGGAGATGAGACTGTATATTACTCAAGGTTGGAGGGGGTGCGTGTGACGGTGATGACACTCTCTACTTGCCTACCTAGGTACATACCTAATATGCTCTATTGTCATAGTCTTAAGATGGTAGGTGTTGGCTGGTTTGAGCGGAGTGGTTTGTTGTAATGTCATACTCAGGTCTCGTTCTGTGTCTGTCTGGCGACATGGCTGCGTCTTGAGTCTGAAGGTAAGAGCTTGAGTGAATGGTACAACTTTGAGAGGATGGCTCATACTGTCTTTAGGGGTGTAGTATAGTGACTTTACTATTAAGAACGTTGTGATAGTTGATGGCAAAGGGGGGTTGCGCGAGGGTTAGGGTTGGGTAAGATACGTGGCTTGGCAAACCCCACATTTCCAGCCAGTCGGAGCGCCAATTGAAGGCCTTCCAAAAAAGTTCTGGAGCTGCTCTGTCTCTGGCCGGCGCAACGAACGGATTCTCCCACGACGAGGACCACGACGACGACGACGACGACGACGACGACGACGACGACGGAGTATCTCGCCCACGCGGTCGCAATTTCCCGTGGTTTTCTTTTTTCCTTTACGGTCGAGTTACGAATCCACGAAAACCCATAGCCGGTGGGTTGCCATATATACAAACACCACCGCCCAGAACCGAGGGGGACAGGATTCGAGAAACGAAGAAAGGAAAGAAGAGGGGCGAGAATAAAATATGAATTCCCTCTGCTCGGCATCCCGGTCTGGGATGATGGCGGCGAGGCGGCCGTTGCTGGCTATGGCTGCTGCTGGCCGCCGACCAGCGCTTGGTATGGTGACAATGACGGCAGCAACGATGACCACGACGACGGTGATGAGGTCAAAGTGGGAGTCGGATAACAAAAAGAAGTGGGGGTCGTCTAAAAAGAAGAAGCCCAAGGTTAACTACCCCGAGCTCGTCAAGAGGGCGGCCAAGGAGGCGTTGGAAAGGGGGACGGAGAGGGCGCCGGGGACTGCGAAGAATTTCGGGGAGAAGATTTACCTGTGGAACCACATCCAGGCGAATCACGTTCTTTGGTCTACTACGAAGGAACTTCGGGTATGTTCCCCCCTCCTCTTTTACATACAGCTTTACCCCCTTGAAAAATGATGGCTAATAAAATGGGGATATATAGTCCAACAAAGCCCTTCGTCAAGTCACGTTCACGGGGAAAAAGAACACTCTGCTCAAGATCAGGAAGGACTACTGGCGGCCGATGGCTACTATTCAATTCCCCCCGGGGGAAGGGGAGGTTGGTCTGAGTGCGTTTCACAAGCTGGTGGAGCTGAAGAAGAGGCATGAGCTGGAGTGGGATGATGGTGGGGAGGAGGCGAAGAGGCTGTTGAATTTGAGCAAGATTGAGAGGGGGAGGGAGATTAATGACCAGAAGGGGAACAGTGTGGCGGATATGGCGCATGTGCTGGCGGGAGGGGGGAAGGGGAATAAGGTGGTGATTAATCGTGAGGAGTTGCAGATTTGGAAGGAGATGCAGGAGTTGGAGGGTGTGATGGGGGCGAGGCGGGAGAGGCTGGAGGAGAAGCAGGCGAGGCTGGAGGGACGGGAGGAGGTGGAGGAGGGGGTGAAGGAAGAGGAGGAGGGAGTGAAGAAAGAACAGGAGGGCGTGAAGGAAGAAGAGGCGGTTGAGGAGGAGGCAGTTGAGGAGGAGCTACGGCCAGAGGAGGAACCAGCCAAGCAACTCCACAAGGTCAGGGTGTTCTGGGCCAACGAGCTTGATCATCACTTTGCCGAGAGCTGGTCGGACAATGTCGAGCATGTAATCGGCTTGCCAAAGGAGGACTGGACGGCCGAGGATCTGGACGCGCTGGTGGCGAACCAGGACAGGCTGTTGGAGCTTCACGCGAAGCTGAGGGAAAAGGTGCTGGAGAAGAGGGAGGAGAAGGTGAAGGCGAAAGAGAAGGCCGCGGCGAAGAAGGCGAAGAAGGCGCAGAGGTTTGAGCCGACGCCGGAGGGCGAGGAGGGGTGGAAGTCTAGGCCGAGGGCGCCGAAGCCGTTTACAGGCAAGGCACCTAAGTGGGCTAAGGAGGGTTTGTAAGAAAGGGGTATGACAATTGTGTATTTTTAGACTTGACGGGCATGAGAATATAAAAAAAGTGTATTATCAGCAAGTGTATCTGTACAAGCCGCTGCTCGACAAGACACTGCCGAACGGGGTGTTTTATCCGCCGCTGTATCTATCAACCCCCGTCAACTCATCTATGATCCCCCCCCCCCCCCCCGGTCTAAACCTTCACAGCAAATTGCTTCAAATATTCATAATCAGCGACGTTCGCATCCACCGTCTCCCTGATCAGCTTCTGCCCTTCCTCGCCGTACTTTTCCCTCCATTGCTGGTTCTCTTCCTCTTCGGTCAAAATATTCTGTCCAAGTTAACATTTATCACCGGTCAGTACATCTTCATCCCCTTTATTATGTCAGAGAAAAACTCACCGGCCCGTTAACCCTCGGCCTCAACTCGGTGCTCCCAATGGCGTCGTCGTGGAAACCGTTCCACTTCTCAAACGCCTCTTTGGCGCGCTTGTGCTGCTCGTCGTCGTCCCATTTGAGCATTTTGGGGTGGTAGTCGATGCCGACGTCTTGACAGTAGCGCTGGATGATCTCGGCGGGATGGTCGAGGAGGTCGTCGGCGTCGATGACGGTGATTTTGACGGCGTCGGGGTCGGGAGCGGCGGGGGTGTGGCCGTTTGTTTGGGAAGAGGAGGGTGGGAGGAGGAGGCCGAGGGAGAGGAGGTAGGTGAAGAGGCGGCGGAGTTCGTCGTAGCCTGTGGGGGGTGGTTTGTTAGCAGTTTCTTTTTTTTGAAGCAGAGGGAGTGGTATTGGAGAGTAAAGACGTACCTGCTTCGGAGGGCATGAAGTTGTGGAAGCCGGTTTTGGAGGAGAGAGGGGGGATAGTGCAGCGGTAGTAGGAGGGGATTGCGCGGCGGGGGTGGCGGATCAAGAAGGTGAAGTGGAATTTGCGGAGGAGGGCGAGGGGGAGGACGGTTGGGTTGTTGGAGTCCTCTGGGGAGGAGAGATACTGGAGGGATGGGGGGATGCTGGCGGGTTTCTGGTGGGGTGGGAGGAGGTAGTGGGTGATGTCTTTTATGAAGATGCGTTTGCCCTGTGTTTGGAGGGTGTTAGTGCTGGTTCAGGGGTGAAATGGGGGGGCATTGGGTAGGGGAGAACCAACTTCGCTGGCGTCGGGGTCGAATATTTGGTCGACAACATCTTTGTAAGTGATCTGGGAGAAACCACTCTTCTTGCGACCCTGTTCGTCGTTTTCGAAGCGCTCGCTCAGTCTCTCGGGCCCGTAGTAGAAGGCATCGCCGAATGGCTCGTGGACACAGTGAAGGATGTCCTGCCTGGTCATGAAGACGCGCTCAAAGGCGGTTGAGCAAGCTCTGGGGTGGGTGGCCACGAAGATGGGCTTGTTCGACATGATGGCGATTGTTTACTTTTCCAAGCGTGTAATTCTTCCAAGGTTGTCAAAGAAAATGTCAAAATTTCACTTAATCCAAAGTCAATTCTACATCCGGAACCCCGAGTCGTCGGCTCACTCCGCTTTTTAAACCTTTCAAAGGGGTCGTCGGACCCCAATCTGACACGACTTCGGTTGGAACCAACTTCATGATGCCGTGGATACTCGGTATGGTTACCAGGGAGTGGGATGTAGCAATGGTTGGTTGCTTGCGGGGGGTGGTCCATGAGCCCAGGAGCCGCTCATGTCGATTCCAAGGCACAGGGTCACAGAACCCGCAAGCGGTGGAATAGCGAGGTCGTCAATTGGCGAATCGATCAAAGGGCCCTGCCGCGATGTGATGTACCCCAACTGCACGTGCGCTTGGCACGACGACCCCGTGAGAAGAGGGAATATCTGGATAGAGATGCCGCCTGTTTTTGGAGGAGCATGCCCTGTGGGGGTTCAACTTTATTATTTTCATACAAGTCACCACCTTGCATCTTTTAGAGCCCACGAGCAAGAGCCTCCAGATCAGAGTGCGGGGTAAGCTTTTCAGATCTGAAATAGCCGCGGGGTCAGCAATGTGGCCATGTGCAAAGTGAGAACGTGGAAGGGGTGAGATCTTCAAAAGGTGGAGGACGATGATGTCGTTGTAGCTCCACTATCTTTCTAAAAAAGGAAGCCCCCACATGGCAGCAAAGAAATTCAAAGGAAGGAGCGACCCAGGTACTCCACTTACACTCCTTGTTCCGCAAGCAAATGCATGAACAGTCCGGTATAGTGTAACGGTTAACATATCGCGTTTTCACCGCGAAGCTCGGGGTTCGATTCCCCGTACCGGAGTCAACACGCCCCAACTCCCCTCAGAGGGTGTTGCGGCATTCCTTTTTGAAGTTTTGGCGTTTGTTTTGTTTCATTTGCCCCTTGTTTTGGCTCAGGGAGTCGCTCCTTCCAGTTTTGCAGATTGAATTGTTTTCAGGAAGGAGCGCAGGGGCCTGTGCTGCACTGAGAAGTTGTTCCCAAGGAAGGTGCACCCACTTGCCTCCTGTCCCCATTTGGCAAAGAATTGAGCTCCGACATCATGTCCACGTGGTGGTCAAAAAAAAAAAAAAAGACGAGCTACCTTAAATTTGATAGACAGTCGAGTGGTATCACAAAATAGCATCTGGCATTCAAAAACAGCAATAGGCTTCAGAAGATAGTTAATAGGCCTTACAAGATAGTCAACAGGCCCGAGAAGATAGTCAACACGCCTTGGAGATCTATTCAAAGGTCTGTCAATTACCCTTTTACACCCTTTCCACTATCCTAACAAGCCTGGTTTTTGCGCCTCAGTCTCGTTCTTCTCGATCCCCTGTTCCCGTTCCTTCAAACTCATCCTTCGCATCTACCTGCATCTTTCCAACTGGGTAAGTCTATAAACACGGGGAAGCGTTGTAAAAAATAAATAAATAAAGTGGCTCCAGCCAGTGCCTCCTAAAATCTTTACAAAAAATATCCCTTCAAGATGTTCTCGATAATATCCGTCTTACCGCCTCCCTCTCACACCACCCCTCCTCATCTACTGATTCCCCGAGGTTAAAGAGTCTCGCAAACTCCAGGTCTTCCCCACCGATGTTGTGCTGGCTGTCATGAATGGACAGTAGACACTCCCTGAACACTTCCTTCGACTGTTCGTGCTCATCTCCCTGTTCGGAGGGCCTGGTATCGGGGTCATCGTGACGGCATGAATTCTTGTCGGCGGCATGAGTGGAGATATCCCCTATCAGACAGAGGAATATCAGGACCTTTCTCAGTGCTGGGGTCAGTGGGTGTTGGCCGAGTCGGGGTGCGACGAGTTCTTCGCCTGCGTTATCGGTGGGCGCTTCAGAGTAGATGTGGGTGGTGCTCTGGAGGTACTGACGGAGGAGTTTGAGAAGGGTTGAGTAGCCGCCTAGGTTGCGGGGGTATTCAGGGAGGAGATCTTTGAGGAAGAGGAGGGAGGCGATGCGGAGGGCGGGGGAGAGGTTTTCCGCTAGGTTTCCCTCTGTGTTCAGTTGTAGGTGCCTGTCTGCTCGAGTGTCCTGATCCAAGGGGGCTGGTATTGTGAGGAGGTCATAAGTAATGGATTGGAGTTCTTCTGTGAAGACGTAGGGGTCAAACTTGACCGAGTTATCGGGTGACTGTCGGGCGAGATGGATCGCAGAGCTGAAATTCGCCAGGGCGTTCAATGTTGTGATGGTCGAGGGGTGGATGCGAAGTGGTTGAAGTATTGAGTTTAGGGTATGGGTCGTCTGGGCGAGGTAGGCTGGTGTGAGCACGGCGGCGGCTGTTAGAGAAGGTGATAAAGAGCGGGTGAGTGGGAGGTAAGGTATTGAAGCAAGGGCCATGGCCCCTTTAAGGTCGGCGTTGTGTATCCTCCTCACCACCCACGCCGGCAGGCTCGCTCCCTGACCTAGTCCTCCCAGTACATCGAGAACTTTCTGGAGACCACGCATATGCATATGCCAGTGGTCAAGTCTACCGACGTAGCACTGTATTCGGTTCCATCAGTATCTTCGTGGCAAAAGTAAGGCAAAAGCGGAGCTACGTACACCCATCCAAGCCAGCATTGCTATACAATGTAGCGTTATTGCATCCACTCCTCCTCCTTCTTCGCTCCCATCTAGTTTCCTGTTCAATATTGCGCAGATCTTGGAGATGTGATATGCGAAGCCTCTGGCGCTTGTTTCCGGTTCTGGCGAGAGATGGTGTCGACCGTGCAGAACAGCTTCGGCGATCGTCCCGCACATCAGGACACAGTGGAAGGCGGCGATATCTGACGAAGCAATAGAGCACTCCTCACCGTTCGAGTGAGCTGGGTTGTAAGTTAGAATATTCTCATAGGGGTAGAGTTGGAGAGGGAGGTAGTGAGTGTTGTAGTGGTGGAATAACTCCCAGTCGGCTTGGGATGGGGCGAAAGTCGAGAGGTGAAAGCTGATACTTGGTGGCGCCTCGGTTGTCGGCCACGGAGGTGACAATGGTGGAGACATGGCAGACGGTAGGTTGCTGGCTTGAAGATGCTGCGCGTAGTGGTACTGGCGGTGATGAACTGATGGAGTAGTGAATGTTTGCCGTAGCTGTGGTTGCTGCTGCTGCGAGACTGTAAAAGAGGAAGCAAGGAAACGGAAGGTTGCTTCTTCGGCGAGGGGCGATGGTGTTGCAGCGGACGAGCGAGATGATGGGCGGGAGTCGGGAGAAGACAGATATGGCGAAGTCGAGGATCTTCGGCGGTGTGGTGTTTGTCCTTTAGGGGCGGCTCTTCTTCGTGGTTGTTTCTTGGACTCTTGAGGCTGTCCAGTTTCCGCTACAAAGCTGAGATTTGGTGTCAAGGCTTGACCTAGTTCCGTGTTTGCTGAATTTCCAGAAATCTGCAGATTGTTCCCATCGTCTGCGAATCTGATAGCCGGAAGAGGTGTTGCTGTCTTTGACGAGGACTCTGTCGACAACCGAAACGACTGTTCGCCGGAAAACGGCGAGTCCTGAGCTGACGTGTTGACAAACGAGATGCCATTGAACTTCTGTCTCGACACTTGTAGTCCACGGCGTGTATTGACCAATTTCCCGTCTTTGACGGTTGCATTGAAGTGATCCATAGTGTCTGGTTCGTGGTGTGTGAGTTCTCAGATTCTTGTCTTGGCCCGAGGACTGAGCGGGTGGACCACTCCTGCAGTTGGACGACAGAAAGGGGGTTGGTTCGAAAAGAAAACAAATCGGCGAGGTAACAAAGATGGTTAGAAGCAGATAAGTTCCATGGGACAGGGGAACGGGCTGCAAGATTGAGTTTATGAGCAGATCGTGTTTTGCCTGTTCGTTGAACTTGCCCCTGGCCACGACCCTGTTTTCCTTCTGCCTATTCTGATATGCTACTAGATATGGAGCTAGAAAACGACTTGCATTTTTGAGATTGCCTATGCGACACACTACTCGACGGACTCCTGGCAGCCGCTCAGCATGATAGAAGCGGCCCGAGAGCGCCATGCCCTACCAAGGCCTCTCTACCCGTATAGAGCCTGAGCCCCCCACTGTGACGACGCCCGTCAGGGCTGCAGGACATGACAGTTCGAGCTGCTACCGCGTGTATGTATATTGTAGTGTATGTACATACACTGTAAGGTGAACTAACAGCTTGGGGAGCACGCCGTGGCGCTTCGAGATCACCCTCGAAGCTAACCTCGACCTGGTAATATTGCCGTATTAGGAAGTCTAATCCAAGCATATATGGGCTACTTTCCATCACTTGAAGCAAATCATCCCATGTCCATCTTCACGGGTACCATTTTGAGACCCGCTGCGGGCGTTGTAATTGCAACACACTAAGTTCTCTCAGTTCAAATCATGGCGTGCCCGCCAAGTCTGTATGAGTAATGTATTTCGCATAGATGATGGCTATCAAGCCCTGAAGACAAACCGAACACGAGTGTTGAGAATACGGACCGGCCACGATATCCTCACATGTCACTAATTTCACGAGAGACACCCCATCTCTGAACATCCAAGATGGCCAAACCCTATGTAACATCCCGTATATGCCAAATAGATAGCTTAGTCAAGCAGGCACCAGCTTACAACAGCCGTGACAAGCTCCACGGATGTAACACTGGCGGTCTGACGGGTCTCCACAGCCTGGCAAGCGAGATCTTGTCAACACAGCATTGAAAGAAGGTTATTTCCACTGCTCGTCCCCGGCCGGGGATCAGCGGCAACCACACGGGTAGATCGTCCGTTTGACGCTGGGGCACGGCACATTCCCATGTCGGCGAGCATGAAATGACCCCTTGTCATATTCCAACATGCTTAAACCATTCGAGATCCGGAAAATAGCCAATGATTTCCCATAACCGCTCGACTTCAGATGTCCAAGACCAAGATTCGGTGGTGGTGTTGTCGAAGCTTCCGAATGTGCACTCTACCGGGATGCTGGGGATCTCACGTCAGCCACCGAATGGTCAGCGGAGAGACGCTGGAGCGTGGCAGTTTTCTACCTCCACCAGTATTCCCGGCCATAACCGTGAGCTCTATGAGCTCAAAACCCGGGATGGAGTTTCCCTGGTGTTCGTCCATGATTTAAGATGCCTGGCCCGCCACGACCCCGGAGTCGGTTCCGGTATGCAAGGACGTTTTGTATGACCCTAGTAAATCGTAAATGTAACCCGTCATCTTCCTTGCAGCAGAAGCTAAGCCTTGGGCGCCGTAGTGTGGATTCAACGGCCCTATCAACAACCGCCAGGGTAGACACCTAGCAATAGGCCTTGCTTCCAGCACCCAACCCGTTGTTCTTCGTAAATATGCGGTATCTTGCTGTACCTGCAACCTCAATAGTTGCCACACGTGTAAAATCCTAGCAGTGAACCTTGCCTTGCTTCAGAAACAGCCACCCTTGTAAAAAGGCCTAGTAATAGACCTTCCCCTTCATCAACACCCTCCCCGTCCTATGCAACTCAGCCGAGACAACCTTCCCCCCCTCCACCGTAACTCCCACATCGACCTTCCCACTCGGATGTTCAATAACCACCACCCCACCACTCCCCTCCCCCAACCCAACCGCCAGCTGATTCGGGATCGTCCCCTCAAGTCTCGCCGCAGCACCCAAACACAGCGCCAGCGTCAACGGCGCCGCCTTATGCGCCTGCCCCATCGACATGGCCAAACACCTCACATTCGCCCCCTCCCCCCTCCTCATCCCCGCCGGAAAAACCATCACCACCTTCGGCACGCTCTCCACGTCCGGATCCAACCCCATCATCTCCGCCCCAGCCCGTCTAATCTCCTCCAGCTTCTCCTTCAGATCCCCATCCTCCTCCACCCTCCTCGGCGTCAAACTCTCAGGCCTATCAACCCCCAAATCCTCCACCCTCACAAAAACCCCCGGATTCCCGACATCAACTAAACTCGCCTCAACCGCCCCTCCCCCCTTCAATCTCAAAACATCAACCCCATTCCCCGTCGGCAGCGTCCTCCCCGTCCCCGCCCCGCCCGGATCCAAAAAACTCATAACAATCCTACTCCCCCTCCCAGGCACCCCATCCATCTCATACCCACCCGTGGGATCAAACCTCAACGGATTCCCCCCCACCTTGAACCTACTCCGCACCACCTTCTCCGTATTCGTATTAAACACCCTCACCTCACTCACCATCTCCTCCTCCTCCTCCCCTTCCCGTCTAAACCCAACCCCATTCCCCCTCCCCCCCCTCACCATCCCAAGGTTAAACGCAACCGGCCCGACAATACTACTCAAATTCCCGCAGTTCCCCGCCATATCTAGCCTCCCGTCCCGAATCCCGACTTGCACAAACGTAAAGTCGACGTCTACATCTTCCCTTGTTGGGGGTGATAAAATGCAGATCTTGGAAGTCGACGACACCCCCGACCCCATCCCGTCTAGTTGCCTGCCGTAGGGATCAGGGGAGCCCATCACTTTTGACAGCACCGAAGGCCAGAGGTTTTTTGGGGGGAGGTCCTGTTCCAACACCACCAGGCCGTTGGACGTGCCGCCCCTCGCAAAGATCGCGGGGAAGGAGCGCTGGGGGGTCTGCCGTGCTGCTTCGAGGGGGAGGCGGGCGAGGCGGGTGAGGGTTTTGCTCATTGTGGGCGATGATGATCAAAAGGTGAGATATGTGATGAAAAGTATGGTGTGATTCAGCAGTTGAGTGAGTGTGACGTTGAATGAAATGAGTGAAAAATTATTGTTATTGATCCCCTATCATGTTCTGACTTCTCTAAAAGTGAGCGTCGATTGGTCGTCGTGTGTGGTTGATGAAAGTGAGTTTGCAAAAACATTAAAACTCACAACTTCCCGAACTGGTTGGACCAACGTCAATTGATTGGATCATTGCACATATCAACCCTAACCCTCGCCACACCAACTTAGCTCGTTTTTCTGATCCCTGTTGCTTACCCCTAACCCCTGAATCTAAGACTCAACCAAATCTTGCTGCCTGGTGTCACCAAGAAATGAAAAATACGGAATCGATTTGATGATACATGATAAGATTTCAATGAGCAAATTACCATTGTACCTAGTATATATATACACATAAAAATACTCCCTCTTTTCCTTCCCTATTGATCCACTAACCCTAAACACCCATACACACCCGAGAGCTAAGTTGAGCCAATCCCGAGCCAAAGAAAATCAAAAAAGTTTTCTTCTCCTTGAAGGATAACACTTGAGATATAGATGAACACGCGCCCCGCTGCCTAGAGTCCTCGCTGCTTCAAATTACCCACTCGTAACCCTGTCCTTGTTCCTCCTCTAAGCAGCAGCCCTCCCCCTCGTAGCCCGCCCCGACGTCCTGGTCGGTAGTGCAGTCTGCTTCTTGACCGCGGGAGCACTCTTCTCCTTTGGCGCCGGTTTCGCCTTCTCTTTCGGAGCTGACCTTCCCCTTCGCCCATTAGCCTTTGTCGGTGGGGGTGCCTCTTCTTCTTCTTCTTCCTCCGCTTCAGCTTCTGGTTCTGCCTCCTCTTCCTTCTCGTCATCTGCCTCCTCTTCTGGCTCTTCGCCCTCTTCCTCCGCTTGCTTGTCATCCGTCATTTCAACGTCCGCTTCCTCCTCCTTGTCCTCTTCCTCTACTTCTTCATGTTCAGATAGCTCACTACCGCTCTCGTCCGCCTTCTTCTTGTCGGAGCCATTCTCCCCCTCTGCCTCGTCGCCGGAAGCCTCCTCGCCATTTCCGTCTTCGTACTCCCACTCAGCAACGCCATCCAGCATCTCCTCGTCATCTTCTGACGAGTCTCGCTCAATGTAGGATTGATTTGCTTGTGCCACCGATCGCCCCGAGCGACGGCGGTTCGCATCTGAGATGGCTGATACCTTGGGGGATGATGGTGCCTTCTTGGGCCTTGAGGGCTTCTTCGGCTTGGGGGTGGCGATCTTCCTCGCCTCCTTGATCTTGGGCTCCTTGGGCTGAACTCGAGACTTCTTGGCTGCTGGTCGGGATTCCGAGTTGCCATCTGCGGTTGATTTGCGTTTCTATTGATCATGTTAGTATTTCCGTCCGTGTCAAGTGAGAGTAAAAAGCATGCCTTCTTGCGATCCATCGCCCTGAGCAAATCATCCAGCTTCTCGTCAATCGCATCAGGAACGAGCAGCTTCTCAGCAATCTCCTGTGCTTCACTATGCGACTTGAGCGGAGCATACAGCCCCTTTGGCAAACCAATCTTCTCAGGCCAGGCATTGAACGTCCAGTTCTTCTTCTCCTGCCATTTGCGAATGACTGCCTGTGTCAAATCACACAGCACCCGATGGCCGGTGCTCTCAGGGTTGAGCGCATCCTGGGTTTGCTTCGCACGCTCGGCGTACTTGGACAGCAAGCCCAAGTTTGCCTCAGTTGCCACCAAGCTGACATAGAAGAGAATGTACCTGGCATGATCAACAAGCTCCTCGGGGTCAGAGCTGTAGTCTGGATGATGCGCCAGTAGCGAAAAGAGACGGCCGAGGACAGCCTCGAGCACATATTGCTTTGTGCTGGCATAATGCCTCGCCCTAGACCGAATCCATGTTTCTGTTCTCTGCTTGAACTCGGTGTTGGGCTCAAATGCCATCAGGAAGATCATAGTATAAAACCGGGCCCGGAGCTTATCATCTACGAGGTACTTTTGCAGCGTCCTAACGAAGCCGTGTCGTACCTCTTGGGCAGCGTCCTGTGTGGTCAAGGCCAGTGCGTTGAAGTCTTCTGGGGTGAGCAGATCGTCAAAGTGCTTCTGTATGCACAGCTTCAGGATAAGCTGAGCAGCAAGGAGACGCAACCGGGACTTGTGATGTTTTGGCGTATTCTTGGTCTTGCTCATCTCACCTTTGGTACGGATCAACTTTATCAGCATCTTCCATACATTAGCTCCGTTCTCCTTTGCCTCCTCGGCATCCATACTCCTCAACCGGTTCGCGAGAGTCTTGAGCGCCAAACATTTGGCCTCACACTCCTCGTCCAGCTCAGAATCGTCCACCCACTCTGGATCACTATCCTTGGCTTCTGTTCGAACCTCGAGAAGAATGTCTTGAATCATGCCAAGGATCTTGTCCTCTGCGTCCTGAGTAATCTTCGGGGCAAGAAGCTCAAGCTGGCTAACAGCCGAGAGCTTGTTGAGAAAGTGCTTGGATCCATATGTCCAGTCTTTCAAAATGCGCTGGAGAAGGTCCTTGGCGTACACTGTACTCTTATTGTCCTGCTTTGACAACAAAATATTCACAGCGTGCTTGGCAACCTTTGGAGGTTGGCCAAACAGGGCAAAACTGACCAAGGTCTGAACGAAATCCCGATCCATGGGCACATCCTTCGGGTATTTCCTGGCATATGTCGAGCAAGCCTTCAATGTCTCGGCAACAGAAGGGTCATTCTCGCGGTTCTCGGTAGGAGCCTGATCTACGAGATCCTTGCAGAGCTGTCCAATGTGGGTCTTGAAAAGATCGGGGTTCCTTTGTGATATCTCGTTGAGAACTTCATGGGCGGCACCGCCCAAGCCATCTTTGTTGGACTTGGAATACTCCATAATAGTGGCCAAATGACTCCGGTTGAAGATGAAGCGACCGGACCGATAGAGAAGTGACAGCAGAGTGTCCATCATCTGTGTTTCTTTCGCACCGTTGATCCGCTTGTTGAGTTCCTTGAGCGCGACATTAACAGTCTTGAAATCTTGCTCTTGGCCGATGATGTATCTGACAAGAGCACGGTTTCGTCGATCGTTGACCTTGGCGAACTTCAGCAGATCTTGGACGCTCTGTGCAGGATTCGGGAGAAACTGGGCGATATATTGAACCGTCTTGTTGAGATTGGCCTGCTTCTTCTCGGCATTGTCATCCATGACACCTCCGTTGAACAGCTCGCATTGCTTGATGTATGTCTCCAGAATCTGGGCAAACTGTGGCTGCCTCGCTTGCATGGCAAAGAAGGCCTTCTTCGCCATGGGATCGAGTGACCGTACAAGAAGCAATATCCTCTCTGCTCTAATGGCGTCGGCATCCGCGGCGGCAGCAGCAGCAGCTTGCGATTGAGAGCTTCCATTGGCAGACTTGGAGCCCTTCTTTGGTGGTGGATAGGTCAAGGGAATCAGAGACTCAAAGATAACGCGGTCCAGCAGAGCGTTGACCTCGGCATCATTGGCATAAAACGCGTTGTAGATGCGGCTTGGCACTCCCTCGAGCGCCGCAATGACAGCCTCATTTCCAGCGAGCAGTTCGCCGGTACCAACCGCCCAGAGGTTTCCGAGCAAGGTCATAGCCGCCACTCTCACAGCCGGTCTCCGGTCACGGCAACGATCGGCCAGAGTGGAAAGAATAGAGCCTTCTTTGGACACACCACCGCTGGGGCCCAGCTTGAGAACAACGTCTCGGAAGCCGAAAGACTCGATCGCTTTGACAGCTGCAAGTCTGACCTTTTCGTCGCTGTCCGAGAGCTTCTCTCCAAGTCCCTGAATCAGCGTAGCCTCATCCTCGCGACTGAGCCCAATGCCACCAGCGGATGTTGACAGGATATGTCCAACTGCCGTTGTCCAAGCAGCTCGGATGGTCGAGGCTTTGTCATTCTTCCTGCTGAGGAAGTTGTGGAAGACTAGGCTGTGCGTCTGTGGGAAGGATATGGCTGAGAGAGGCTTCGTGAGTATGTTGAAGCCCTGGCTATCGGAATTTCCCTCGGCGTCCAAACTCAATGGCGGATACGCAGCAGGATCCAGAACTGGTGCCGGCGGTGGTCCTGCAGCGCCAATTCCTGATATCATATCACCTAGCGTCTCCGTCGCGAGTTGGCGCAGATGAACATTGTCGGCTGATAATTCGGCATCGACCTGAGGCACAACGTTCTGAAGAACCTGTGGCGCTGCTTTCCATAGCTCCCGGATTAGTGTGTGTGCTTTGTCCAACTCCTGGAGATCCGACTCAGAAGGTCCCGATGGGCCGTCATCATCCTCTTCATCATCAGCATCCTTGTGTCCGCCGGGCCTAGCGGCGAACGAAGTGGCATCAACTATGACGTCGCTGAAATACTGGCTGACGAGCCTCGACATCTTATCGGGGAATGTCTGGCACAGGTTCTTTGCTATTTGGTAAGCTTCGGGTTCCTCCTTAGCAAGGAGTGTAGCCTGGTTATCGTCCATCTGAACATGGTCTCGCCTTCTCCTGCCTGCTCCAGGGGCAGCCGCTCTGAGGAATTGGGCCATAATAATATCGACAACCTTTGCTGGAAGAGTCGTAGCCTCATCTATCAACACACCAAGCATTTCGGCCATGCTAAATTCGACATCCTTGGCCACTTGCTCTCCTGATGCTGACTTGACTCCCGATACTCCGTCAAATATGTTAGAGAAGAGGGCGAGCAGGAGATTATCGCTGCCGTCCACATCGAGAAGGAGGGCTACGCTCTTGATTTCGGTGAGAGATCGAAGAACATATTTGTGCTGAGTGTTGTATGGATTTGAAGGGTCGAATAACGTAGGAATAATAGAAGTGACGGCGAGGTTGAAGATGTCCTGGAGTTGGGTTAGCAACTACAATGCCATACAATATACTACCGAGACAAGGCCCATACCTTCATCTGTGTTGGAGTGAAAGGCGCATCGGGGGCGCATAATCTAAGGATATCGACGACGCAGCAAGCGGCATATGCCCTTACGCCCTTATCCTTGTGGCTCAGAATCTGATGTGATGCGACCTCTTTCGCAACCTTAGTCAACGAATTTGGGTCGATGACTTCCTGATCCAGCTCTTCCAGCTCTTTCGCTAGGGTATTAAGATGCTTGAGCAGCTTATCGAGGGGAATTGGCTTGCCAGGGCGCCATGTCAGCGACTCGTTGAACTGCAGCGCGACGAGCTCTGTCTCGGATTCCTCCTCTTCGACCTCCTCAGCGGCGCTCCGGCGAGGCGCCATGATGCGCGACGAGTTTCGACTACTCGGCTGGGTCGATAGATGATGCGGATTGATGGGTTGATGTTTCGTTGAAGGCCGACCGACGTTACGAAGCGGGGACGGGAAAGGAGAGCGCGTGTGTGTTACCGCAAATTATTGCTGAGAGTCCGGTCGCGATTGGCGATTGGTGAGCCTTCGTGGTTTGTTCCGGCCGAGACTGCCGAGTGATCAGAGCGGCGTCGGCAACTGAGACCAAGTGACGATGGTATCGCTATTGTTGTTCGTGCCGTCGTGGGTCGTACGTTGTAAGGGAGAGGGTGTTTGTGTCGGCGAGGTTGTTGAAGGTCTGTGGGTGGTACGCGATCCCAGGCGCGTAACATTCGGGGAGCATCAAATCGTGGGGGCTGCCAAAATTTCTTGGCATAACTATGGGTCGAGCGGAAAGCTCGAGCTTTCAACGACCTTCTTTCTCAACACCCGATTCAACACTGTTGCCTCACAAATATTCAGGCAGTGAATGGCAGCCTAGTTTAGAGAGATATTATCCCCGAGAACTCAACAGCCAAATGTGCGCCGCGAGGCTTATCATTGCCAACACGAAAACCATGACACGAGAGAACATGCTGCTCCAACACCACTCGGGTCCTTCAAAATGCTCCCGATAACAATCATAATGCATACTATAACACGCTCTTCATTCTTTTCTCGTACTTGATGATTCATTGACTATATTATTCGCTCTGAGCAACGCGGAATCGACGCGCGAGTTCCTTTGTTGAGCAGCTATTGTGGGTCTTGGCATCGTTGCCTCAGGTATCCAGTATGGGTGACTGTCCCATGACCCCTGATCAAAATGAGATAGGAAGGTACGACAGTGCAGCCCTCTATGTAGCAATCAATATCTCTTAATTTTGTTCATGAACCCTATGTCGTGCATTCAAGCCGGTGATGTTGCCGTTCTGATAATGAGGCTCTACGCTACGAAGTGCCTAGTCTTGGCATATTCAGGGGCTAAAAGGGGGGCTTCCTCTGCAACATGAGGGGAAGGTATTACGACCTAAGCTGGAGACTATTACTTCGGTCAAACACCAAAGATAACCGATGATCTCGTGTAGGGCTTGGATTTGAGTAATATACCTTCGAGAATAGTCGAGTGGACTCGCAGGATACGTAGAGTCGATATATCTGTAGACAAGCGGAGAGACTGTTGTAGGATGGACTATTTTGCAAGGCTTGATATGTAGCAGTCTTCCTTCTGACTACCAGGTCAGTGCCTAGGTATGTAGACACCCATAATATCACACCATCATCCTCGATCTCCGGTACACAGAAGCTGTAATCGAAGTCGACTGCTTGCTCTGGCTCTCCCAGGTCAAGCAGTTGGACATCTTCAATATCTGAAGACAACTCATTACTTGCCCTTATTCCTGATGTTAGCTCTTTGTAATCATCATGTGAGGACTAAGCTCAGACGAAAGGCTCATTCTGCTCTTTCCTAAATTGGTCAACCTGATCCCATGGCCCTAATTCCATCTCAAGACACAAAATTGCCCACTCACTTGCTCACCGCGTGGCCATAGCGCGGATTCACATATTTTCCGGTTTGTAGCCTGTTGTAATTGTCATGATGGCAGCTGATTTCCCGCTGTTCCCTTTCCTTTCTCTTCCCGCCACCACAACTTCAATTTCTTCACCAGACATTAACCGACAGTCACTCTCTCGCCCCCGCGATTAGCATTCTTGTCCGACCAACGTCTCTGGACACGATCGAAATTGAATATCCAAGAATCTGGTATGTTGATGTTATTGTTCTCTGTCCTGGCGCGAACTCATTGTTGAGCCGAGTTGTGTTGCTCCCCAGGAGCGACTCTGCCCTGCCCAGCAACCAATTCTTCCCAACTCACCCACCAACACAAACACCCCTCTGCACACCGACCCTGCTTCCCATTCACCACCTCTGCCCCACCCAAGCTCGGCAACGCGACTCTGCTTAAAACAGTCTGTTGTCCTCTCGCACTCTCCCACACTCTCACACATCCTGCCAATCGCTTTCTTGGTCACGACAACTTGGAGTCGCCTCCGCTTTTGCTAACCTGTAACCACCACCGACAGTCACTCGTTAACTTCATCTTGAGATATTCAACATGATTTTCACCACCCGCAAGACCAATGGCCATGGTGCCTCCATTGTCAAGTCGATGATCGGCTTGGCTCTCTGCGCCGTTCCTGCTGGTAAGTTCCGACTCGAAAAGCGACTTTTCCTTTTCGATCGTTAGCAACTAACATCCATCACAGTTGCCGGTAGCAATGGTGTTGTCGCTCGTGGTGATGAGTCCGAGGTCAGCACTCTTTGCACTACTACCTCCGCCTCTCTCAATCTTCCCGCTCCGGCGATCGTCCTCTCGACCACCGGTGATGTCGATGCTGTCAGCGGTGTTCCCTCGGTCACTCCGATCTCGTAAGTCGCATTGATCTCTCAATTGAACTCTAGTTCCGTCACGACAACGCTAACCAGTTTCTCGTTCCAGTTCCTCCGGGTCGAGCTGCGCTGAGCCGGTCACCGTGAGCGTTACCGTCACGGTCTCTACTCTCCAGAGCGAAGACCCCGTTCAGACCGATGGTCCCCCTATCTCCGGCTCTGTGTCCAGCAGCGATGACATTACCAGCACCATCACTGAGTATGTCACCACCACTGGCACGATCACTGAGACTGCCCCCATTGAGACCAGCGCCGAGGTCACTGAGACCAGCGCCGAGGTCGAGCCCGCCACAGCCTCTTTCATCGGTGGCCTCCCCCCTTTCTCCATCTCCTCTGTCTCGGAGGAGCTCAGCACCGTCACCACAATCGTGAGCACCGACACTGCCACTAAGACCTTGACTTCCACCCAGTCATGGTCGGTCAAGTCGACCATCACTGTTGCCACCACCGTCACTGTCGACACCACCACTGTCACAGCTGGCACGGTCGGCACCTTCGTCCCTTATGCTGGCCAGGGCAACGGAAACAGCACCTTGACCTACTCCGCTCCCTCTGTGTCGGTCGTCTACCCCACGACGACCTACCCTGCCATTTCTGCTGCCAACAATGGCGGTGGTCGCGGTGCTCAGGTTTGGTACTGCATCGTCATGGTTGTTGCTGTGTTGGGCTATGCTCTCTAAGCAATCATCGACATCTTAGGAGGTATTTCGGTTATTACGCGAGGGCATATTTTCGGTATGCTATAATGGGTAGGAGTTATAGGGTTTGTGGCTGAATATCTCGAGTTGAGTAGACACCAGGGAATAAAATCGAGGTGATTACCTTGCCCATTAAAACAGTGTGTGTAGTTTTACTGTGGTGACCGAAGTGATATGAACTGAGCCGCTGTCCGTCTCGATGCCTACGTCGAGATCCCTATTTAACCTGACCTCAACTTTGCAACCTAATTACCAAGTGATTCGCGGTAGTTAACGTGAAGTCGAGTTGACCAGCTCAACATCCATATGGTGCTTTCTTTCCACCGTGAGAGTTCCTCGTCATGCCATAAATGTCAAAATAACTTGATCGAACAAACAGCAGACTCGAGTCTTCATACAATCAACCCCAGCGAAACAATGAAGTGAGGTTAACGCCAAGCCAGCCCACCAAAGCGCAAGCGGGTAAAAGCGGGTCCCCCTCCACACTGTGGGGTCCTGCGCTTGCGATTGGCATTCTGGAATCTGGGTCCTGATTTTTTTTCTCAATCGGAGAGCTTTGCGATAAGCTTAAAGCCCGCCATCATCAACACCATCACCGAGCGCATCACCACCAACCAATCTTTCCACCCCAACTCTGCTTTTTGCGTCTGCCGCAGTTCCCTACACCCACTACCAAACCACCACTTAACAACATAACAACAACAAACCCACCGCCAAAATGCGCGCCCTAACAGACGAAGAGATGAAGACAGTCCTAGACAAGGTACACTTTTCTCCCTCCCTCTCTACCCCCATTGTCCCCAATACTAACAACACGTGTGTCTCACAGCTAGCAAACTACATGTCCGACCTAAAATCCCTCATCGCCCCCCTCGACGACGGCGACCGCTACGTCTTCCGCCTCAACCACTCCCGCGTCTACTACGTCAAGCTCTCCATCGCCAACCTCGCCACCTCCATCTCCCGCGACGCCCTCCTCTCCCTCGGCACCTGCCTCGGCAAGCTCACCAAGACCGGCAAGTTCCGCCTGCACATCACCGCCCTCCCCATCCTCGCCCAGGGCGCCAGGCACAAGATCTGGATCAAGGAGAACGGCGCCCAGCCCTTCCTGTATGGGTCAAACGTAGTCAAGGCGCATGTGGGCAGGTGGAGCGAGGACTGCCCCGAGCATCAGGGGTGCGTGGTGTACAGCATGGCGGACATCCCGCTTGGGTTCGGGGTCACGGCGAGGAGCACGACCGAGGCGAGGAGGCTGGATCCGACGGGGGTGGTGTGCTTTAGGCAGGCGGATTGTGGCGAGTATTTGAGGGATGAGGATACGCTTTTTGCTGGTTAAAAAAAGATGGGGAGATGTTGATACCCGTGGAGGTGAGAGAAAGATTGGGCAAAACAAAAATATAAGGGGCGGCAGGCGGGCGTCTTGGCGTTTGTTAATAAATTTTTCGCGTCTTTGGCATATAATGCGGATTTGGTATTGAAAAGACATATATCAAATCTTTTTCTGTTGAAATACCGGAACTTTGTGCGGTGTGCTTCTATTTTTGTCTATAACCCAATCACTCTAACATACAACCAACTCAACCAAGATGAAAAAAAAAGTGAGTAGAGGTAAAGAAAAAAGAAAACCAAGAAGCGACCCCAGTTTGATCAAAACCATCGCTCTATCATACATCATCTCTACTTATTTATCCCCCCCTCCCCACCCACAAACTTTACCTCCTCCACAAACCTCACCTGCTGCTGCCCATCACCCCCCTCCTTCCTCTCCTTCCCCCTCATAACCACCACGTCCTCTTCCTCTTCCCTCTCCTCCCTCTCAAGCTCCTTATCCTCCGCCTCCAACCTCTTCTCCTCCTGTGCCGGCGTCCTCCTCCCCTTATTCACCATCCCCGCCAAATTAACCCCGCTCCCCACCGGCGTCACCGGCCGACTTACCCCCCCGCCGTGAAACCCGCTAAAAAACGAGATGCTCTCCCTCTGCGCGACGTACTCGCTGTCCATGTACCCCAGCAACCCCGGGATCTCGCTCGTGTGCCTGCCTTTAATCCTGCTGACCTCGGCAGAGCTGTAATTTGTCAAGCACCGACCTACCTCCTGGGGTTCTTGTTTCGGGTTCTTTCTGTCGACCACGCAGAGACGAACGGCTTCCTGTTGGTGGAAGGTGCCTTCTACGTCGACGACGCCGACGGGTAGGAGGCCGGCTTTGTTGAGGAGGGCTTTGTAGCAGCCGGTGTCGATGAAGAGGGTGCCGTGGGGGCGGAGGCCGTGGAGGATCCAGAAGTAGCGATCTCTGACTGGGTGGGGGGAGGGGAGGAAGCGGGTGTGTAAGGGGGTGGTGGTGGTGGTGGTTGGTTTGAGGGAGGAGACGGAGGCTGACATTAGAGCGTCGGTGTTGTCTTCTGAATCTGAGCCGGATTGTTTGGAAGGGGAGGCTGGGGAGCGGGAGGCCTGGATGTGTTTGACGATGTTGATGATATTCCCGGGGTTGGAGGAGCGGGTGATGACTGTTGTGACGCCTGCCGAGGTGGCTAATCTTGCCGCGACGATCTTGGTGGACATGCCTCCTGTCCCGAGGGAGGAGCCTGCGGTGCTGACGTCTGCTACGAGGGCGGAGATGTCTTCTACTACTTCGATTGGCTGGGCGTCGGGGTTGGTTCGGGGGTTTTTGTCGTAGAGGCAGTCGACGTCTGTCATGAGGAAGAGCAGGTCGGCGTGGACCATGGCTGCTGTGACGGCTGACAGGGTGTCATTGTCGCCGAATTTGATTTCGGAAACGGCAAGAGTGTCGTTTTCGTTGACGATGGGGATGACGCCCATGTCAAGGAGCTCGTTGATAGTTCTTTGAGCGTTGAGGTAGCGTGATCGCTAAGGGGTTGTCAGTGAGGTGTTACATAAGATATGGGGGCCATCAAGGTACTTACATCAGCAATATCATTTCTCGTAAGAAGAATCTGAGCAATAGGCTGTCTGAGGTGGTTGAACAAGCTGTCCCACAGGCTCATAAGCCTGCATTGACCAATAGCTGCCAGAGCCTAGTATCACACGTACACATGTCAGCCTCGGATCCTTCTCGTGAAGGTGAGTGAGATGAGTCAAGGCACACCTGTAATTTGGAGAGATGCTTTGGTCTCTTCTCTACGTCCATCCTCCGGAGACCAACACCAATAGCTCCCGAAGAGACAATAATGACCTTGTGGCCATCTTTTCTGAGTTTGACGGCCGTCTCGACGATCAACGTCAAGATGGACAGAAGTGGTTCATGGCTCTTCTCGTCGACAATTGAGCTGGTTCCTGGTTTCCGGCGTTTGGTGTTAGTCACAAGATTCACATCCATTAATTGGCTCAGACGGATACACTCACCCAGCTTGATCACGACGCCAAGTGGACGAGGACCCCTCATGGCTGGATGTTTGAACAAGAACAACGTAACAAGTCAGTTGGGTATGAACTTGGGAATAAGGAGGGCCTTGAGAATATGAACCCTCAAGAAAGGCTTGCTTACAAGACTCGGATTCGGCCTCCATTATATTTATATAAATCTTATAACTTGGAGAAAATCAGCCCGTTTATCTTTTTCCCTTTCCTAGAACGAACAGTTGCGTGTTGCCGTCGTATTTGGTCGCCTGGGCAGATGCAGCTCAGCCGTGGTTGCATCGAATCCCAGACGCTGGAGTGGAGACCCCTATTCTCTCTCCTCTTGGGCGAAGCTGGAGGCAAGAAGGGGTGTGTTGTGTTTGGTGTTGGATGATTGGTCCGACATCGGGAGGAGGGGCAACCGGGGCGTCTGACTCCACAATCACACGCCCTTCGACGGCGCGCCCTTCTGAAGTTTGGCTTTGTCTCACCGCCTGCTTGAACGGGGCAGTCGCCAAGGTTCTCCAGTTCATGTTCAACGGCCTTGGCAGGCTAGTTCCTGGGCGGGCGCATTTCCATTTCGACGGCACTTTTGATATTGGAGGATATCGACAAACCAACACACCGAAATTCCAATTCTTGACGAGGAAAAGCTCAGCCGGAGAAATCCAATTCCCTCTTTCACAATGACCTCCCCACCACCACCGCCATCACAAGCACCCACCACTCCCTCCTCAGACTCAACCACAGCCTCATCCTCCACACCCCAACCACCAAGGTACCTCGAAAACGACCCCAAGCGCACCGGCTACGACCCCTCCCTAGCCTGGTACTTCAACTACTTCCGCATCCTCACCGGAATGGTCACCCGCGAGGGCGTCGAGCACTACCGCGAAGACCGCTACAAAGCCAACGAGGCCCGTGACTGCGCCCGCTGCGAAACAGACCGCGACTGGCTCTTTCAGCACTCCCCCGTCGTCCGCTTCCTCAAAGACAAAGCCGCTGCTCTAAACGGTGATCTCGGACCTCACAATGTTGTCTGCAGGAGGTGTCCAGGAAGGATAGCAGAAGACGGGACGGTAGTACGGCAAACAGGTGGTTTCAGTCCAAACCATGGCATCCTGCTGTGTGCGAACGAAATCAGAGACAGGAGTCATCTCGAAGATACCCTGGCGCATGAGATGGTGCATGCGTGGGATCATCTAAGGTGGAAGGTGGATTGGATGGGGGGCATGGATCTGAAGCATGCAGCTTGCACAGAGGTTTGTCTGTCCCATCCCACGTCCAGTTATCGTGTTGCTGACAGTATAAACAGATCCGAGCATCAATGCTCAGCGGTGAATGCCGCTGGACGCGAGAAGCCGTAACCAGAGGCAACTGGACTCTCACCCAACAATTCCAAAACTGCGTCCGGATGCGAGCGATCCAATCCGTCATGAACAGACCAACGTGTAAAGACGACGTCCAAGCGACAAAGGTTGTCAACTCCGTCTGGGAGTCATGTTTCAACGACAAGAGACCGTTTGAAGAAATCTACAGGTAACCCTTTCATATCAGAAAATGTAAAAACAAGTGCAAGAAACGGATTAGAATTAAACAAGACTCCCCGCTACGCTATGCAAATGATAAACCAATGAATCAGTCAGCCAACTATGAGCATATTCCTGGCCGAAAAAATCCCCCTTCCCGTTTGATATCTCCCATCCTCAACGCCTATACACATGTACTTGAACATGTAGATATACCCCGACACTTTGAAATGAACAGAACAAGAACTTTAACAACACCCACCCACAAGCCATTGTCCATCATGACTTCCCGAAACTCAACTTCTCCCTATTCGACGCCCTCTCCCCCTTGACACAATGCTTGATAATCCACGGGTGATTCTGCACTTCTTCAAGAGCCAACCTCTTCTCCGGATCCAGCACGAGCAGCTATTTTTTTTTTCACTCAATGTCAGCAAACATCCTCCCCTCAAAACAACATCACAGCGTAATAAAAAAAAACTCACCTTCTTAATAAGGTCCCTAGCCTCCTTACTAACCCACTCCGGAATCGTCATATCCGCCCTCGCAATCCTCTTTTGCGTCATAATCGGCGTGTCCTCAAACGGCGCCTCCCCCACCAAAAACTCATACGTCAACACCCCCAAGCTCCACAAATCCACCTTCTCATTATACCAATTATCCTTGCTCCCGCTCTTGATCATCTCCGGCGGCAAGTAATCCAGCGTCCCGCACAGCGTCTTCCTCCTGTTGTTCGGAGCATGCACGCTCCACCCAAAATCAGAGATCTTAATCTCCCCATGAATCCCCATCAAAATATTCTCCGGCTTAATATCCCTGTGAATAACATGCTTCCTGTGCAGATACCTCAGCGCAGACGCCATCTGCGCTATATACTGCGCCGCCTTCCACTCCGGGAACCGCGATTCTTTTTGGAGGTGCTTGTACAGCTCCCCCTTGCCGGCGAATTCCAGAATGAGAAAGATGCGCTTGCTGTCGTGGAAGTGCCCGTAGAGTTTCAGGATGTTGGGGTGGCGGAGGTTGGATTGGATTTCGATTTCGCGGCGGACTTGCTTTTCGACGCCGGTGCCGTGCTGGAGTTCGGATTTGTACAGGACTTTGAGCGCGCAAATGAAGGAGGATGTTCGTTCCCGTGCGAGGTAGACGCGGCCGAATTTGCCTTTGCCGAGGGGGCGGCCGATTTCGAACATGCCGAGGTGGAATTGTTTGGGTATTAAGGGGGCGTCGACGTAGCTGGAGGTTGAAGAGGAGGAGGAGGTGCGGTCGGACGGGACGAGTTCGTCAGAGTGCCGCGAGGTGAGGGAGGAGGTGGATTTGTGCTTGGTGGGGGAGGGGACCTCGCTGTGGGAGGTGTCGTCTTTTTTCTTGTTGGGGATGGCGGTTGATGCGGTGGTGGTGGTGGTGGTGGTTTGTTTGCGTTGCGCGGCCTGCGAGGGGAGGGTGACTGTTGCCGTCACGGTGTTTGCGTTTTGGGGCTGCAGGGCGACCTTGAAGAGGTTTGGGCGGCTGCTGCTGTGGGAGAGTTGGGAGGCCGAGCCGGCGGTGACGGTCTGGCATGTCACTGTTAGATTTCTTGCGCATCAATGACATAAAATAAGGCGCACCTTTGTCTTCTGATACGTCGATGTTGTCGTCGTCCCGATCGTCTCGAATGGATCATTCTCGTCCTTGACAGACATCCGCTCAAAGCGGGACTCCAATGTTCTCGAGGCCATTTTTGCCAAAATGTGTGAGACAGTCGATGCCAACAGCGAGCGACCAAGAGATACTGGCCAGAAGAGAAAAAAGTGAAGCGGGGACGAAGAGTACAAGAGCAGCAAAAATACAAATACCAGCCGTAGAGGCGCAGGGAGAGGATCAAGGATGTCGGGTGCAGTTTTATGGAGATTATTTACGCTGACTGGCTGGAGCGGTTGCTGGGCAACGTGCTCCTTGACAGCTGGCCCACTTTATGTTGAGCCAGCGCACCAACAACCCTAACCTGGTTGGGCTTGGCAGGGAAGACGGCGCTTCCAGTGAGTTTCAATTGCATGAAGCCAGGTTCTTTTTATTTTCTGCTCCATTGGGATCGAGATGCCTTGGAAGTTGTGTGAGAGTGGGTGTCCGATTGAAATTTATCCATAGTTCAATCGAGTGAGATTGAGCTACGAAAGGCTGCCCCTCGTCTTAGGGAAGAATAGTATGTAAGGAGATGGATTGATGTGCTTCGTAGGACATCAGTCACAATTTGTTTCTTCACACTAGACTAGTCCCTGATTCTAAAACGAAGCCACAAGTGACAATCTCGATGCAGAAACGTGAAAAGCTACCGGCGTTTTGGGACCTGAAAAGCGGCATTGACTTTCTCCGCAATCTGCATCGGCTCTGCCCCGCGGAGAGCTGCCCCACCATGAACTTTGGGTTCCTGAACTCCATCTCGCAACTCCAAGCCACACTCTGCCTTTCCACTGTCGATAACAACGATATTATCCCATACAACTACCTATCTGGAAGACTCGCGAAGAGCCACGGTTTCAACACCACTCAGCCTCTACTAACTCGACAAACTCCCAATATCCTCACCACAACCAGCCATGGAACCACCACCACCACCACCACCACCACCACCCTCCTCCTCAACAACAACCACCCACCCCTCAACCTCCTTCCTCCCACCCCCCGCCAGCATCCCCCGTCCCCCCTCCCCAATCCAACCCCCACCCCGCACCCACCACCAGTCAACCTTCACCATCACAACCCTCAAAGCCCCCATCCTCAAATCCTCCCCCATCGACTCCCTCACCTCCCGCCTGCAGATCCCCATCCCCGAAATGATCTTCGGCAACAACCACCTCACCCTCCTCCACCGTCCCTCCTCCTACACCCTCTCCTTCCACGCCGAACCCGCCCTCGACCTCGTCGACAAAACCGGCTCCAACGGCCTCCTCAAAGTCCACTACGCCAAAGCCTGGTCCGCCACCCGCGAAAAGACCAGCTCCAGCATCAAAGAAGTCGTCAAGCCCTTTGACTGGAGCTACACCACCTCCTACAAGGGAACCGAATCCCCCGGCACCAACGGGCAGACGCTACAGCAGGACAAAAACGCGAGGATACCCCTCGAGTTGCTCCAGAGGCGAGATCCGATCTTGTTCGCGGACGAGGTTGTGCTGTACGAGAGTGAGCTTGACGACAATGGGGTTAGTGTTCTCAGCGTAAAGGTAAGGGTGATGGAGGCGCGGATGTTGGTGTTGTGTAGGTTCTTTTTGAGGCTGGATAATGTCCTGGTTAGGGTGCGGGACACGAGGGTGTATGTCGATTTCGAGGAGGAGAGGGTGGTGAGGGAGTATACGGCGCGGGAGGGGGAGTTTAACGAGGTGAAGAAGGTTTGTTCTTCTATCCCCCATCTTACGAAAAGTGAAAAAATGCTGACAGAAAAATAGAAATTGTATATGGAGGGTTTGATGCCCGATCAAATCACCATTGCGTTTAGGGATGCGAATCAGCTCGCGCATTTGCTCCCTGTGGTGGAGCAGGAGGTTGAGAGTGTTTGTTTGAAGGGGACGGGGGTGGCATCACCGCAGGAGGGAAGGTGACCTCGTGGAAAGTACTAGAGATACCAACGATGATAATGATGAATGACACCTAACTCATACATGAAGAGTTGACTGATACTACAATCGCATACCCAGCCCTACGAACCTACTCCGAAAAAGTGATAAAAAGCAACCTTGATGTATCTCTCAACCGAAACTGACTTGGTCGCCTTGGCAATGTTATTAACGACCATAAACCATAACACCCGAAACGCTTCCCATCCACCCACCCATTGTCATCCAGCTATGAAAGTGCAAAAACAAAGGTATCAGCCCATCCCATCCCATCCATCCCGACATAACCCAACAATTTTCATTTCCCAGCCCACACGCACAGTAACATCAAGTAAAATCAACGAGCATCCCTCATAGGACTGCTGCTCCCCGATACCTCCTCAAACGACAGCTCCCACTGGTCCACCTCCTTGAACTTCTTCACCGCCTTCTGCAGCTCCTCGCCCAGTCTCTCCGTCAGCATCACGGTTGTCTCCGCCTCTGGCAGCTCTTCGTCCTCTTCCTCTGGTTCATTGCTGCCGCTTCCAACAACGATGCTCTCCTCCTCTCTGTCCTCGTCATCTTCGTTCTCCTTCTCTTGCTCGTGGGCCTTGGAGCCGTAGGTTCTGGTGACACGCTTCTTCTTGCCTTTGGGGTCAGCAGCAGCAGCGGTCTCTTTTTGTTTGCCCTTGTTGGCAGCTGACGCCGCTTTGGCGAGTGGCTTCTTCGCCGCCCTCCGGGTAGGTGGCGGGGCTTCTTCTTCCGAACCCTCGCCATCGTCGAGGTCAAATGGGTCAGCGCTGTTAGAGCCCTTGCGGTTCTTACTCGATGTCTTTCTCCGGGGAAGGAGAGACGCCAGATCAGCTGAGCTCTTCGGTGGTGGGGGCGCCTTCTTCTTGGCTACCGCGGGTTTCGATTTGGCGCGGTAGTTCGGTGAGTGCGTCAATGATGGGGGAGAAGAAATGTTCGATCCCATGTCATCGTCTTCCAGCTCTGGTGTCTTGGTCGGTACAGCTCTAGTGTTGTACTTCCTCTGCGCGAGCTCGTTCAAAGAAGGCCAGGCGACAGGGCTTCCAGCCTCGGAAGGACTACTCGACCGTGGAGGCGCCAGATCCGGGTCATTCTCATCAAACAACTGCGGCGGAGTCGAAACCTCGCGTGGTGGTGAAGACAATGGCGAGGAAATAGGCGGCTGATCGTCGAGTTCAATCGACTCATGAACATCCTCAACTTGCCCCCTCGCAGGGGACGCAACCCTCGGTTCCAGCTCAGCATCAAGATCAAATTCCAGATCCGGCTCATCGTCGCTATTCTCGACCTCCACATCCATATCCTCACCCTCAACCGCTACTCTCTTCTCCCTCCCATCCTGATGACTCTCCAAACTCTTCCTCTTCCTCGACGCACCCGAAACCGGCGACCCGTCCATCTCCCCCTCACTCTCCACCCCCCTCGACCGTCCCCTCGCCGTACTCCTTCTCTTCCCCCCATCAACCGGCGACCCTACCACCTCATCACCACTCCCATCCCCCAACCCCAACACCTCCCTATTCCTACTCGCCTGCGACCCCCTCGAAACCGATCTCTGCCTCCTATTCTTCCTCGCCGTGCCCAAAATACTCGGCTCCCTCGCCCTCCTCTTAAACTTCCCAAAGCTAATCGTCGTACTAATACTCGGCGTCGCCTGCCCCCTACTGCTCGGTCTAATCGGCGCATCCCCCCTCCCCTGCACACTCGACTGTCTCGGTCTCCTCTTAAGCCCAGCAATATTAAACGTCGAAGTATCCGTCCCCCTCGTCATCATAGACGCATCCCCCAGCTCAATCTCGGTCGAATCGTCAATCTCAAGACTATCATCCAAACTCCCAAGCGTGATATCCACATCCAACCCCGACGCGTCGTGACGTGCGGTCGAATCGCCGAGTACAGACTCCCTACGACTGTACTCCACATCCGATCCCGCCTTGGAAGTAGAAGTCACATCGTTTAACCTCGCCAACGCATCATCGCGGTGTTTTCTGGCGCCGTCCAACGCGCGGGTTTGTTCCGAGTTTAAATCGAGTGTGTGATTGACACTTTGCCGCGTTCGTCTGGTCGTTGTCGTCGTCGTCTCACCAGAAACAGCTTTCTTCGCCGAAGCGCGTCGTACTTTTCTCCGTTCCTTCTCCGCGTCGCTCACGTCGTAGATATCGCTGGGCAACTCATTCCCAACCGCACCATCATCCCGCGCGTCGTCATTCCCACTCTGCTCTTTTGGCAAGACCGGCAGAGGCGGCGAAGATGAGTTCCTCGCTGCTGTCGGACGGGTGCGCGTTGCGCCCACGCGGTTGCGCGGGGGGCGAGGCATCCTGATCTTTCTTTTCGTTCTCGTTCGGTCTTTTTGTTGTTG
Organism: Triangularia verruculosa; assembly: GCA_033296885.1. Classification (NCBI taxonomy): domain Eukaryota; kingdom Fungi; phylum Ascomycota; class Sordariomycetes; order Sordariales; family Podosporaceae; genus Triangularia; species Triangularia verruculosa. The sequence goes on along the minus strand of MU863950.1, from coordinate 35,863 downwards.
CGCAAAACAAAAAAACAATTCGTCTCTTCTCGTGGCGTTGTCGTCCTATCTCTCTCTCTCTTTTTCTCGTTCAATCGATATTCTCGTTCAATCGATAAAAATAACTTAGCAATCCGATAAGTAAGTAAGTTTGGGAAGAAAAAACCGGCTGAAATTGTATGGAAAGTCAAATCTTCATCCCAACATTTTTGTCTCGTGTGCAGAATCCAGAAAACGCGTCGCGGACCACAAACAAGCTCCAAAACCCAAATCGACGCGTCCCCACACCTTCCCTCTCCCCACATACTAGGTAGCTATGTAGGTATACGCCCCTCCCGCTCCTCCCGAATCCACACCCCCCATCTCCAACCACCAATTACGTCACGGCTCCCATACACACCCTCACCACTCACACTCAACCAACCAACCACATCTCACCACTTGTAAGTGTGTACATACATCCTTTTACAACCCCATAATATTTCCCCCCCCCTCCCCATTAAAATCCATTCATACTCACACCCAGCCAAACCCTCCCTATTCCAGCATCATCACCATCATCATCAAACCAAAAATGGCCACCCGTCTCCTCTGCCGCACCGCCGCCTTCCGGCGCACAACCCTCCCCGCCCTCGGCTTCGGCCTCACCTCCAGCCTCCTCGCCATCCACAACCAAAGACCACTCCGCATGGACGCCATCTCCCCAGCCGAACAAAACAAATCATTCTCCTCAACCACCAAACCCGAGAGAAAAGACCGTCTCGACTCCGAAGTCTTACGACAGCTTTCCGGTGGTAGTCTATCAGGTATTCTATCACACACACACTCTCTCTCTCAATCCCAATCATATATGAGCCTCATTCTGACAAAGTAAACAAGGCTTTGTTGCCGGCCTCTTAATATCAGTCTTCTCCAAGACACTCGTTCTCCTGGCCGGAATAGGCATGTTGGGCCTCCAGGTGAGTAATTCGATTCATATTCTTTAAACTCTCTATTTCATCGCCTCCCCACATTGTGGTCAGCTCCAGTAGGCATGCTGACACGCCTCGCTCACTTGTCATACTTCATTCTCACACTGATACCCCCACCCTCCCCATTAGGTCGCCTCACGGTCTGGACTCGACCTGGTCAAATATCTCAGGCTCCGTGAGCGTTTCCAGGGTTCCCGCATCTTGGCCGTCCTCAACCAACACACGGCCTTCAAAATCTCCTTTGCCATTGCCTTTGCCATGTCGGCCTTCATGTCCTTTTAAATTTAGAGTCCATTAGGGTATACGTCTAGCCCGACCAAAAATCAATATTCCTTCCCGAGGATACCACAGCGTCATTAGAACGGCTGTGTCTCGCGCAACAGCCAGGCCTTCGTCAGAGGATCGTTGTCAAAGTATCCAAGAGTGGTCTCCAGAATCTTCTTGTTGGCCCGGTTTAGCCAGTCCTTCTCCTCTGGTGTGAGAAGAGTCTCGTCGATCAGGTTGCGAGCATAAGGTACCATGGTGACGTGCTCGAACCCGAGATACGGCTTGTCGCCAAACGAATGTTCTGTCTTGACCTCCTTCACAATGGCGAGATTCTCGATTCGGATACCAAAGGCATCGTCCTCGTAGTACCCCGGCTCGATCGAAAGCACATTGCCAGCGGCCAAGGCAACATCAATATACTGCTTCCTTGTACCGATGCCAATGGGCCCCTCGTGCACGTTCAGGAAAGACCCCACACCGTGGCCTGTGCCGTGGCGATAGTCAAGACCCGATTTCTAGCTACTTGTTAGCAAGCCAACTTTGTTTCAACGCTGTGTGAACTTACCCAGAGGAATTGGCGGGCCAGGACATCAATCGCAAAGCCACTTGTTCCCTTGGGGAAAACCGCTGAATCCAAAGCGATATTGCCCTTGAGAACCAAGGTGTAAGCCTTCTTCTCCTTGGCAGTTGGTGTCCCAAAGTGAAGGGTTCTAGTGGTGTCAGTGGTACCATCCAGGTACTGAGCTCCAGAATCACAGAGATAGATGGCCTTAGGATCAATGGTCTTGCAGGCCCCCTTTTCCGGCTTATAGTGAATGACAGCAGCACTAGTAATCTGTTAACAACCAGTTCAAAGGCCTCCTATGAAAAGATATACTCACTTTGGCCCTGTTGACGAGATCGTATCGAAAGAGAGACCGACAAAGTCCTTGTGCTTTGATCGGATTTCCTCCAGCTTGTCGGCCGCATCCACCTCATCCAATACGGCCTTCTTGTTCACAAGCTGGTCTTCCAACCAGGCAAAGAACTCTGTGAGGGCGGCGCCGTCCCGAATGTGGCAGTTTCTCATGCCATTCAATTCAACCTCGTTCTTGACCGCCTTGGCGTCGCCCACAGGACTCCGGACTTCCTCGACAAACTTGTTGCCGCCCAGAGCCAGCTTCAGAGCCCATGACCCCTTACTCGAAATGAGATACTTCTTGGGCTTGGCGTCCTTAGCATCGGCCTCCGCCCGGCGAGCCAGTTCCTCACTGTCCTCAAAGAGATCGCCGTAGGGCTTGATGGTGACCTTGTTTTGCTCAAGATAGGTCTTGCACTCGTCCGTCAGTTTTGCTTCGTCGATGTAAAGTGTGGCCGAATCCTGGGTCACTATGGCGTATGAAAAGAAGACCGGGTTGTAAGCAATGTCGCTACCACGGAGGTTGAAAAGCCAGGCGACCTCATCAAGCATAGACAGAACGAATCCAGCCGCCTTTTTCTTGTCCAGCTCCTTTCGGAGATCGGCAAGCTTTGCGGCCGTATCCTTGCCTGCATACTGTTGGCCCAACAGAAACACGCTGTTGCTGGGGCGAGGTGGTTGTTCAGAGCCCCAGACGAGGTCTACCAGGTTTTCCTTGACGCCCACAAGGCCAGCACCACCGGCATTCTTGATATCCTCGTCGAGCTTCTCGGCGATGGCACTAGAAATCAGCTTTGGGTCAACACCGACCGCCTTGCCACCCTCGGCTTCCTGTGTTGCCCATTCCTGCCAGGTTGGCACGTCCTGAAGGCCGGTCTTGAGCAGGTACCAGTTTGAATCCAGTTGTTTCGAAGCTTGGTTGAAGTATCGGCCGTCTGTGGCGAGAGCTGCCTTATCAAGCGTGATAATGGCAGTTCCTGCTGACCCTGAGAAGCCAGAAATGAATGTGCGGCGGGCATCGCAGTCGGCAATGTACTCGGAGGCGTGGCTGTCTTCGGATGGTACGACTGGAGGAACCAAGAGTCAGTTATTGTTGTTGTGGTTTCTGGCAGAGATAATATGAAGGCATCTCGTGACATTGGCGGAGGAACAAAGGCGGGGTGATAGATAGTGTGTAAGATATCTTACCGTAGACATGAACGTTGCGCTCCTTCATCAACGACCGCAGGGCGGCCAGCCGGCTTGTGGTATTAACAGTCACCATCTCTTCAACAAGTGTCGTCTTAGGGGCACTCTTGGTCTGAAGTTGGGCTTGCGTTTGAAATCCTCTTTTAGTACGGAACAAAGCAAAGGGGGAGTTGGCGCTGACAGCTTGGCGAGCTCTAGGCACAGCAGATGCAGCAGAAGCTTGGAACAGAGAGAGCGCTGTAAAGCTAGGAAAGGCCCATATATGGCGCATGAGGAGGTAGTCTTATACGTTTAGGGGTATAGGCAAGGTGGGCTGGTTGGACCAAATACACCACCCTCTGTTCCAGATTGGCCGGCACCGAAGAAAGGACCGAGATGCAGGGGAGGGTACAACGAAGCAGAAGAAGCGTCCCACGGCCGACAAGCGTGGACTTGTTGAGGATGGTTGGCTGTGTCGGGTTGTCGTGGGCTTCTCAGAATCCAGGTTGGTGCTGTAGCTTGGTGGGATGTGAGGGCCCGCATCCAGTGCCTCTCGAGCCCCACCTCATGGTGCCTGCAAGGTGCTGCCCCCGCTGCCGAATTGGGAAGGGGGGACCCGGCGAGCTTTTCCATACAAATAAAGATGGGAATTCGCGGCAAGTCTCTCTCCTGCTGGTCAAGAGATCTTATGTGGTATTTCTGTACGGCCTCCACCAGTACCATCAACTGCCGCTGTCCGGATATCCACATGATGCATGGTCTCACCCGTCGGGAGCCTGAAGGTGACATTTGTGCACTGTGCCCTGTAGTGTACAGCTCAAAGACGACGAATAAGAGTGTAGCCAGAATTGGGGGGTGTACTTTATCTTTGATTCAAAGAAGCATCTGACTGTCTGAGATACTAGTTGAGATGAGCATAAGAGCCGCTCAGAAATCTTGGCCAGGTTACCTACCCATTTTGATAGAAAAGCGTAGCATTCATGGTAAAGGGGAAGACGTGGTGTCTCGACGAAAGGATATCGAGCTGATAACAGACGAACTTCGATAAGGGGTGCCCCACTGTCGCGCCCAGCATCATTGACCTTCTGAAAGGCAACCATGACTTGATAGCCTCTGTTCCTGATTACTGATGCGCCCATATAAAAAAGAAAGAGTTACTTAAAAAAGCTTATGTTATGATTTAGCTCTCCCAGATGTCCTGCACACAAAAGAAATACTTTATTTCACCTGGTTAGGAAGGTTCACGAACAAGGAAGGACCGAGCTTGACTCTGGGGGAAAAGGCTAACCAATCAGATCCGTTCCTCTTGACACCCGACCTCTAACATCACCCATCTTTTCTAGCCCAGAAGACTCGCAGCTGCGACATCAAAAATCAACAGAAAATCATAATAATTCAACACGGCTATGGATCCGTTGCCATTACCAACAAGCCTCGCCGAGGTTGAAGCAGTAAGTGCCGTCTTCTGCGGCTTATTTCGGCCGCCTCAAAATGGGGAATTCGTTTGTTAACACCCAACCCGCAGTTGATCCGAGCGCTCTATCAGCCGAACCCTCCGGAAACTATCTCCAGGATACAAGAGGTTCTTCAGCGGCTTCAGAGGTCACCTGAAGGATGGCAGCTCGCCCAGAGTCTCATTGCTCACCCAGAAGACAACATTAGGTTTTACGCCGCGTTGACCCTGATTGTCAAACTCAACCGAGATAGGTATTTATGTCCAGTGCGAACTTCCACGCCATGAGCAAGAACCGAATACTGACTTTCATAGTGCTGGACTGGATGAAGATGATGCCAAGCTTCTTCTTGAGAACATTATTACCTGGACTATCCAGTCACTAAGTGATGGAGCGGCTCCCTTTGTGACCAAGAAGCTCTGCTCAGCACTCATCACCTATTTCGTTCTGTTTTCACGCCTGTGGCCCGCCTGTGTTCGCCATTTCATCTACTGCTTGGACATTGGCAGGGGCGTGCCCGTCGAGAATCTGGACGATGCTCTCGCGACAGAGATTCTTGTCGGCAATTTGGATAGCCAGAAGCTGAAGGTAGCCATTTGGTTTGTCACGTCACTGGTGGAGGAAGTCGGCAAGACCGATATGAACTCAATCAAGTAGTAAGTATCTTCAGCCATGTATATACCACATGACACTCACAGTAACGCAGCGCAGATGTGCATCAAGGGCTTTCAAAGAACGGACAGGATGTCACATGTCTTCTCGCCCGGGGTTTTGCTCCGCCTGTTGACGAGATTGGTCTCAAGACCCAGGAGGAAACACTAGCATGCTATCAAGTACGCCGCTCTAAGCTCTACCCCAAGCTCCAGATGATGTCGACAGCGCCATGTCTTTGGCGGATGAACTTGCTAACAGCCCTGCTAGGCTTGGATTCTCTATGCCCAGCGCGCATCGTCCAACACGGATTTGTTGGTGACACCACTCCGACAGCTGGTTGATCCAGCCATGCAATGCTTCACAAATGAACATCTTTTCCAGGCGACTGCTGAGCTGTTCAGTGATGTGTTGCAAAATTACTCAGGTTTCTTCACCAAAGCGAACTATGACGCCCTCGCCTCGTTTTTTGAAAGCCAGTGGGCGGCAGCACACTATCAACAGATTCTCCACGGAAACCATCGCGAGGATGGCATCTCTTTCGGCTTGCTTATGCTGGCCTACGGCGATGCACAGGTACAAGCTCTTCTAGAGGGTACAGATGACCGGTCACAAAGGTTTCTTGAAAGCCTAAGTGGGCTTCTTGCTGCCGATGGGTACCTGGTGGGAGATGACACCATTTTTGTACCCGCTCTGGAGTTCTGGTCCACCTTCATTGAGACAATGATTGACTGTACCTTCTCAGAAGACGGCCAATCGCCCATTTGGAAGCCATATGCTGAACAGCACCTAAAGTCGGTGGTCACAAACAGCTGGCGCAAAATTCAATGGCCTCCAGCGGAGACTTTTGCTGAATGGGACTCTTCTGAGCGGACTGCCTTCAATGACGCCAGAAAAGATGTCGCCGACATGCTGCAGTCAGTATTCACGCTTGAAGGCCTGGACCTCATCTCCTTTTTTGCCAACCTCTTCCTCCAAGCACTCGCTTCTCAGTCCTGGGCCGAACTTGAGGCCACCGCCTTCTGTCTTGGTGCCTTATCAGACTGTATCTCTGAAGACAGCAAATATGACCCGGAGCTGAGCAAAGTCTTCGCTTCACCATTCTTTGAGCTTCTCGGCCAGGGCCAGGCCGTTATACCGCTACGCCTCCGTCAAACAGGCTTGTCGTTGATCGAGCGATACAATGAGTACTTTGAGCGCCACGCAGAATACTTGCCAAATGCGCTCAATCTTCTCTTTGCTGCTGTGGGCGACTCTGTTCTTGGCGGCCCTTCAGCACGATCAATATCCACCCTTTGCTCTTCATGCCGTTCCACTTTGACAGGAGAGGCCGGCACCTTTATCAGACACTATCAGGACATCCGCGGAAGACAGGTGCTCGATACTCTAGCGGAGGAGAAAATCGTACTTGCTGTTGCCTCCATCATTCAGTCCATCACGGATGAGAACGAGAAGCTTCAGAAGTTTGGGGAGCTCTACGCGATATTCAAAAAGGACTTTGAGTTTGCTGTCCAGCTCAGATCCCAGCCCGAGTTGATGGACCTGTCAAACCCAAATGTCTTGAGGGGTCTTGACCCCCCAAATCCTTCGACTGTTCCACCTGTGGAGGACATCTCCCTTCACATCGCACTTCGATCTATGAGGTGCATTGCCAGCATGTCCAAAGGCATGCAGGACGTGAAGGAGTATCCGGTGGACTTGGAGAATGACACGCAGGCTGCCAGAACAAGCGAGAAACTCGCTGCCCTCCAGGCCGATATCGTCAATCTGATCATCGGTGTTCAGCAGGTATTCAGCACCACAGGCGAAATCGTCGAAATAATCTGCAACATTTTGCGCGCGGGATTCTCCGAGACGGAGCCGGGACCGTTCGTGTTCCCGGCAGAGGTTATCACCAACTACTTTGTCCAGCAACCATTCGAGACACCCCGGCTGGGCACCCTTCTAAGCACAGCTTGTTCTTTTATTGGCTCGCTGTATAGGGGACCCAAGGCGATCATCCCGAACCAGCTTGTCCGCTTGGTGCCATGGGTCATTGCTCTGCTCCAGAACCTTTCAGGTATGTTTGTTCCTTCGCCGGAACACACAACACGGATCACTAACAAAGCCCCAGAACCAGAAGAAGACACCGAGATCTCCCAGAACGGCATCTGCCTCATCGACAAAGTCCTCTCCAAATACCCGGAAGTTCTCTTCCAAGTTCAACCTCAGCAGATGCTCGAATTCTTCTTCATGTTCACCCTCAAAGTCCTCAACGGGAAAGAACCACTCCCCAAGCACGCGGCGGCTGACTTTTGGGTACGTTCCCCCTCGCCGACCCTTCTCTATCCCATCCTAACCTTGTGTCTATAGAGCGATTTCATAACCCTTAAACCACCCTCCCCGGAGCTCTCAGCACAGGTCTCCTCCGCAATGACCCACCTCGGCCCTCTCCTCGCACAAACCCTGATCAACAACATCGGCGGCAACGCAGCCAGGTCAGAGCTGGACAGACTGAGCGAACCGCTCAAGAAGTTGGTAACGCAGCATGTCCAAGCGCAGGCTTGGCTCGAGGGGGCTCTGACAAGAACCGATGACGATGGGAACGGTGGTGGCTTCCCCAGTGCTGCGGCCGAGAGGGTGAGTATGCAGGAGAGGGCGGCGTTTTTGAAGAAGGTTGTCGGGTTGAGAGGGGCGAGGCAGACGAATCAGGTCGTGAGAGAGTTTTGGCTGCTGTGTAGGGGGAGCAGCTTTGCTTATGTTTCTTAGGGGGGATAAGGATGGCGAAGGGGGGTCGTGGTGCTTTTAGGATGAGAGATGGAAATGATGGGTTGTGTCTTCTTGTTGCGAGGCTCTGACGTTGCGTAGGATGAGGAGATGGGGTTTTGTGATATTGATGTGTTGGAGGATGTCATTATCAGAGATCATCACGGGGAGAGAGAAGTAGAAAAAAGACACTCTGAAAGCGATGACTTATCTGCAGCTATCAGCACCGCTTGCTTGTCTTACACGTGCCTAGGGGAGAGTTATAATGAAAATGTCTTTGGAAAAGTCCTCATGAATGTGTAGATGAACATGATAATCATTCCACACAATATTTGAAAAAGTAGAGATTTCCCGAGAGTGGGGGGCCATAGGTAGGCAAAAAATCTTGATGTTTGTGTCGAGGGAGGATGGGTTAAAGATCGCGTCTATGAATCGAAACGGATGGACGTAGGACAGGAGTTGATAGTGTTGATAATAGACCTCATACTCGTATGCGGTGCACAACATCGCATAAAGGGTGACTTCTGGAACTGGAATCGAACAGCCTGGTTCCTTTCTCCGATCTGAATGTTGAATGATGCAGATGTACTAAAGGGTCTTCATCAATGCGACCACCTCTGCGGGTGTCGTGGAAAGGAGGGGCTGTCCTCTGCAATGTGCAGCCTTGATACAACTGTCCTGAGAGGGAACTTGATGACACCTGGTTGGAAACCCCCTACCGAAGAACAGCTCACTCGGCAGGTTGCTCGAGAGGGGATGGACATCCCCACCCATGATATCCACTGTCTCGGGGCTAAAAAAGGAAAAGGCAAAAGAGAAGGTTTGTTATGCATCAGCCGTGAATCGAACACGGGGCCCATCGATGGCAACGATGGATTTTACCACTAAACCACTGATGCGGTTTCTTTTCATGCAATTTGGCGGCAGAACTAGTACCCATGATTTGGCACACTTGTCCTGATCAATTGCACACCTGACAGCCCTCTCTCTCCCCAGCATCAACCACGAGGATGACAGCAAATTTTGGATATTACGTTGACAAAACATGGATGTAATTCCTCATATGGCATGTCATCTCCGCCAAGCACACCCTTCAGCCCCCCTTCTGCACAGGTGCCTGTTTCATTATGTCATGCTGTACATATCAACCACCCAAAACGGAAAAAAAGGCCCAAGTTTTGTTCTATCTCAGCAATCGCGAAGTCAACAACCGGACCACAGGATATCATCTTGAACAACGATGCCTTTATAAAGGGGGGAAAAACTCAACGGCGCTTGTCCGGGGCAATCCCCTCTCCTTTATCAACCCACCAACATCCACAAAAGCACAGCATGTAACAAATCGACCCCCCGGCACCACCCCCAACCCATCAAAAACACAATCACCATATTGTCTCGATCGCTTTCAATTCTTCTTTATAGTTCTTCTCTCTCCCTAATACTACACACCACAAACAACCCCCCATCCCCCATCCAGTAAATGCCTACTTGAACTCGCGTCCTCACTTTATTTACCCCCCTCCATTTTGTCAATAGTGCCCAACATAAACAGGAACAACCAGCTTGGAGAAAAAAAAATAAAAAGCAAAAATCCCATCCGTCCCTGTCTTAATCCCATTCCCCCCCATTCCCCAAATTCCCATAAAAAAAAAAACTCCCCAATTCGCGAAATCATCAAATTCCCAAACCCAGGTTTGTCAACCCCCTAAAAAAACAGTGGGAACAGAACCGACGAGAGTGAAAAACGAAAAAAAAAAACTCGTGTAAATGCGAAAACCCCCCGAGTCTAAAAAGGTATTGTTTGTTGAGTGTGTGCGCGCGCGTGCACGGTATAAACTCGAAAAATCAAAGCGCGCGCCCGTCGGATATCAATAATTAATTTGGTTGGCCCCCCCTTCCCCTTCATAATGACAACTTGCTTTTGTTGTAGCTGTGCCTTATCTATGTGAACTGGATGTTTCAAAAACTCAGCATCCTTTCTTCGAGAAAAAAAAAACCCCGTCACTTGCTTCACACAGCTTCTGAAACAGAATGCTGCATGTCTGCCTACGCAACGGTTGTATGACTTCGACCATGTTTGTTTGGTGACAAAGAGTCAAACAAAACAAAACAAAAAGTCTACTCCAAATCCATCACATCCCCGTCCACAGAGTTCTTCTCGTCATTATTGGACTCAACAATGGCGGGCTCCGTTCCGACCGAGGTGGCCTTGGTCGGTGTGGTCGGTAGATTGGCGTCCTTGGTGGGATTCTCCTCCATAGGTGCCTCGGGGGATTGGTCACCCATGGCGGGCGTCTTCTCGCCTTGCGTCATGGCAGGAACGTCGTCGGTGGCGGCTGGAGACAGTGCCACTTTGTCCGGCTCGGAGTCGCCGTCAATAGACATCGAGGCCGTGAGGCTGGGGGCGGCGGAGCTCAGAAGCTGGCGAATCTGCTGGGACATGGCCTCCGCTTGGGCCAGCATGGCGCGCAAGCTCTGCTGGTCCATCCGAGTAAGTTGCTCGGCGGATTGAAAGTGGTCGGCATTGCCACGCGACATGAGGTTAACGACGCATGGGTCAGCTTGTGAGATGAGTGTGTCGATGAGAGTCGTAATGTTGGCAGTGCCTTGGCCGCTCAGTTGGGCCAAGTTACGAACAGCTTGCTGCTCTTCAAGAGTCCGCTGCTTAAGCGGGATGACAGGGCCAGGCGTTGTGGCATTCAAAGGCGGAATGGGCTTCCCCTTGCGATTCACGCGAGCACTGCGGCAGTTAGCTTACTTTGCTCAATCCCCAACGAACACCATGTTGGTACTTACCGAGAAAGAAAGTCGAGCTTGATGCCCTTCTCGGGCAGACGTACAGTGCGACCATACGCCTCGCTGTTCCGCCAACCGCCAGTGGGCTTCTCCTCAGGAGCGACCTCGATGTAGCCATCGTTGATGAAACCGCGACTGAAAGCCGGCCGAATAACACCGGCAGCCTTGGGTTTGCGGACCCGATGGGCTGGAGCAAGGACTCCTGGCATCTCAGCCAAGAGCTCATCAATGTGGAGAGGACATTTCCAAGTGCGCAGAACCGGAGGATTAGCAAGAGGCGGATCTAGGCAGTCGAGATGCCAAAAGATACCACAGGCGCTGCATGGGATGATGGCACGGTTCGACACGCTGTGTTTCTGACAGCCGTGGCAAATGGCAGCATTGCCGTCTGCATCCCGCAGCCTGAAGAAATCAGGTACTTCTTCGTCGCTCTTCTTCTTGCTGTGGAAATGATTAGCAAGAACACGTAGGGCATGCAGCGTAGCAAGATACATACCGAACAGACTTGACGACGGGAACAATCTCTTCATACTCGCCCTCAGGTCCAGTACGGACGCCCTCGAAGCAGTTTCGGACGTCGGCAGGCAAAGCGAAGGCCATCGAATTCTTGGCATCGAGCTTTTCAAACAGCAGGGCAAAGGAACCGGCGTGTTCGGAAAAGGCTCCCGCGTCGCGGCCCACGCGGCACACGTTGCAAAACCATTCGTTGGGCATCGCGTCGCGGACCAGCGGAGGGTCGACGCAATTGAAGTGGAAAGACCGGGTGCATCCGTCGCAGCAAATGAGCTCGCCGTTGCTGCTGCAGGAAGCACAGTAGTCATCATTGTCGTCCTGCGGATCGTTAGTTACATCTACATTGGTCATGGTTGTGGTAATCTCGCAAAAGATTTTTGGCGGAATGGTGGGGGACTAGCTACGGTCGTGGGGGGGGGGCAGAGAATGTGTGTATGGGAAGGCCACACCCATGAAACAACACACTCAGACACACACACACGCGCGCCTGTGGTTTCGAGCCATGATGCACTTGCATCCGAACAGTAAAGAAAAAGGAAATGGACCATCGCTTACCTGAGGATTGCCGACGGGGCCGTTGCCGATAGGGCTGCTCCGCTCACCACTGGGACGAGGAATTCCTGCCAAGGGGCCGGTCTTTTTCTTCATGGGCCTGCAAAAAACATATCAGTCAAGTGTGGATGAAAGATCGTGACATAACAGCTGTACTTACGAGTTCTTGACTCTAAGCCCAGTGCGCGCCTTCTTGGCAGGGCGAAGGGCAGCAGGTGTCCCGGCACGTGAGTTCGCAGCAGTAGAAGGCGCGGCTGAGTCGGGGTAGCCGGCTGTGATGGGTGAGGTCGGGTCTTCGACCTCATCGTGGGAGCGCTTTCGGGCAGATCGGGTGCTTCTGCCTTCCCGCGCAGCCGGCGTAGATCGAGAGGTGGGCAGGGTAGCCCGCAGGCGTGTGGCCAAGGCGTTGGGAGTCTCCATCACCGTAGATTCATCGGCTAAAGGCTGGTCGACGAGCCCTCTGGCATTGCTGTACTCCCACTGGCCGCTGACATCCTTTTTGGTGTTGGCATTCTCGAGACTCTTGCCGTTGGTGACTTCCTTGGCCTGGCGACGACGTTGAGACTTTTCGTCGTTCTCGTCAAGCTTGCCCACCTTGCTGGTGAAGACGATGGTCGGCTTGTTCTTTTTGCCGTTCAGACTGGTGATGAATGTGTCCACTGTGGCGCCGGGGTCGTAGGGCTCTTCGTCAACAAAGGACTGGTCGACGGCCGGAGTCTGACGGCGGGAGTTGCTGGCCGACTGAGCAGGACGCGGCGCAGCCGAAGCAACAGACGAGCGTCGGGAGGGTGACACGTTCCCGCCCTTGCTCTTGCGTGGTGCATTGGACCGACGCCGCTTGCCGTTGATTGGCTGGGCCGGGACAGGGCTGTTGCGCGAAGGAGGCGCATCGGAGACAAGGGCCTCCTCTTCATTTTCCGTCGTCTGACGCTGGGCCGCGACTGGGGTGAGAGACAGAGAGCGTGCCGTCGAGAGTGTCGACGTGCTGGAGTGGGATGCAGCTCTGGTGCGGCGGCGTGGTGTCTCTGTGACCAGCTTGCCCTTCACCTCTTGTGTCGCCGTCGCGCCGGCGGCAGCAGCCTCCATCATCTTCTTGGATGCCGCCTCTGAATGCCGGGCTGATTTGCGCTTCTTGCGAGGGGGCTCTTCTGGCTCTTTGTTTGGTTGCGGCTCCGGCTGAGGTTCAGGCTCGGTGGCCTGTGGTGGCTCAGGCGCCTGCTCTGGTTCCGTGTCGGGCTCTGTGATGGCGGCAGGTTCAGGCTCCGACGGGTGAGGCTCGACTGAATCTGCGATGGCAGGGGGGCTCTCGGCGACAGCAGCGGGAGATGGTGTCGGTTCCCGCAGCGGTAGCTGCACCGGCTTCTGCACCGGCTCTGGCTCTGCCAACGGCGCCTGCTGAGGTTCTTGACGCGGGGCTGATTGAGGCTCTGGCTCCGGCTGCGGCTCTGGCTGCTCAATGTGGCGCTCGAGCGTGGATTGTCTCTCGGTCTTGGGGGCTGGTTCTGATTCCTTAAAGTGAAGAAGCGACACGCCAAAATTGATGAGATTGTTGTAGGGTGCCGGCTTTGGTGGCGGGATCATGTCGTAGCCGTCTGGGTAAAAATACTTGTAGCCCCGGTTCGAGGCCTTGCCCTCCTTCTTTTTCTTCTGGATATCTTTAGCAAACTTGCTGAGCGTGGGTGCGTCCGCCTTCTGGCTGAACACCTTCTCGATCATGGTGAGGAATTCCAGGCTAGTGCAATTTTCATCGTAGAGGGTGCGCAGGGCCCAGGCAGTGGGGTAGCGACAAAACCGCAGCGCTGCGTCAACCGCAGCCTCCACCACCTTGTCCGTGATCTTTCTCAAATCAGCTTCACGAGACGCACTACTTGCGGAGGTTTGCTGATGAGCATGATGCGATGAAAACGAGTCGGCTCGCCCGGCGCTTGCCCGGGACTGGCTTCTGCGGTCCGTCGATAGCTGTGACATTCTGCCCGAACCCCAGCCGCCCGCCTCCACGTCACGGGAAGAAAAAGAGCCATGCGAGCGCGAGGGTGCACTCACTGCAGGAGCCGTCTCCCTGTAACCGTTGCCCTCACCACGGCCTCTGTCCTCGCTCCTGAGCCGCTCCCGGTAGGGGTCGATAAGCGGCTCCGGCACCTCGTCTTCCTCTTCCGTCTCGTCCTCTTCGGGCGCTGGCGGAGGTGGTGGTGGCGCAGGAGTAGCTGTGGATGGCGCTGCAGGCTTGGTCGACTTAAGAACAATCCGCGTCTTTGGGGGGTTGGAGGGGGGCGTTGTGGCTGTGGCATTCGTCGACTTGAAGACGCCGAGCTTCGGCATGGTGCCGAGGGGAGCCATATTGTCAAACACGCCCTGGCGTACGAGTCCTGCTTCCTGATAGCTCGGTTTGTTCTGCACTGGGGGCTCGAGCCAGCGCTCCAAGAAAGTCGTCTTCTTTCCCTCTTTGCCCTCGGCGGCCGCGGCTGGTGCTTCCTTTGTCGACGACTCGGGCGCCGTGACCTGTGGACTCGAAAAACGCGACCGAGAGGCCCGCGTGTTGGATGAGATGGTGGTTACTGGCATGATAGGGCTCGCGGTAGCAGTGGCGGGTGCGAGCGTGCGTGGTGGTGCAGGAGACAGCAGAAGCGGCTCCTGGCGACTCGGCCTCGTTCGCCCCCTTCTTTGATGGAACCAACGCTCGCTGTGGTTTGTTTCGCGCCTGCGCATCGTATTAGCATGTCTGCAAAACAAAAAAAAATGATCGCACAAGACGTACCTGGTCTCTGCTCTGCAGTCCGAGTCGCTGCGTAAATGGTCGCGTTTTTTCGGCGTGGAACGCGCGATTGGTGACAGGCTTGGTGGAAAAAAGGGTGCAAGAAAGGAGGTGTGTAGGGGGGGGGGGGAGCGAGATCAAGTGTTCCGAGGTGACGGGTGCCAGGCCTGACCAGGGGGTGCCACTGAGTGAGTGTTAAGCTCCAGCGCTCAGCAGCCTGCCCTGCGCCCAACTTTCCACGTAGGCGAGAGCCAAACAGGGCCAACCTACGTGAAAATTCTTCCTGATTTTTTTTCAGAAAGTGAAAATAGAGACAGTCGCTTTTCGCCTGGCAGTGACGAGCACGATACCCTGTGATATTCTGTTTGCGAGCTTCTTGGTGGTCGCTCTCCTTGGCTACCTAGGTGCCCAGGTGGCAGCTTGGGTTATGATGAGACAGAGAATCCGCTGCCGTGACGCGTCTCCTGTCGCGCCCTTGATTTTTTGCGTTGCTCGTGGAGCCAGGTAGTGGTGAACAGGGAGATGAAGAAGCCGATGACCACAGTTTGGCGATGATTGTGTTGTGCGAAAAGGAGATGAAGGTTGTGGATGAGAGCGAGTGGTAAACTTTAGGTCACAGGGGGTCGCTCCTCTTCAGGGGGGGTTAGGGGGTTGTGTTTCTTGCTCTGCCAAAAACGCCCCCCTCCTTCCACCTTGCAGCTGCCAGCAACAATAGGCCACAATAGCACACAATAGGACCTGCCACCGCCAAATAATACACGTCAACCTGCCTCAGTTCTGACAATACCATATCCAAGTGAATTGCTCCTCTCGCTTTTCCTCTCCTCCACCGATAAGTGACTGCACTTGTCGGCCTAAATCTTGACGCCACCCGAGGTTGGCATACGCCTCATATCGTCACCGTCTGTCTACTTATCTATGATTCTCCCATTAGTGATGTATTGCGCTGGCCCATCATTTCCAGACACTTGCCAGGCTGCTCACTCATCTGCAAAAGGGTACCCAAGGTGTGATTAACTTTTTTTATTTATTCCTTCTCACCAGCGATAAGCCAAGGCGGGTAATGGATAGAAAACATTTCTCCTGCCACATCCCACCTTGTGCTTTGCCCCTCCAAGCTTGCCGTCACTTGACTGTCCCGGCTGCTCCTCATGCCTCTGACGGGCTTGTGAAGCCTGGTCCTCCACGTGACAAAGCCGTTGCGGCAGCATAGTCTAAGGCCTGCTGCGAGGGTAGAGTTGCATCCAAGGCAATTCTTTCCTCGAATAGCGACGCTGCATCAAGCCCGATTTCCCCAATATTCAGCCCACAGGCATGTGCTTACTCCTCGCCCTCGGCCTTCTTCTTCTTGTTCTTGTTCTTCTTGCCCGTGTTGCGGGACAAGGGCTGCTCAAGAATCTTGAGGATTTCCTCATCCTCAATCTTCTTGTCCGACTTGACCTTGGTAAGGTCCAAGGGAGGGGGAGCACCAATCTTGGAAAGACCGTTCTTGGTAATGGCTACGTTTATTTGTCAGCATGCTTGTCTTTTGAAGAATTAAAAGGAATGACGTGGAAGATAATTCTTACCAACCGTGGTCAAGAGTCTGGCAACAGGCTCACCGTCCTTCTCGCCACTAGCCTCATACTGACGGATGACGTTGCCACGGACACACTCAATGATACCAGACTTGGCATCACGCTCGTCGTCAAGCTGGCGCAAGCTGAAGGGGAAGGTACCAAACTTCTTCTGCACCTCGGAGAGAATCTTGCGCGAGGTAGGGCGCTTGAGAGCATATGTGTTGGTGGTGCGACGGTGCAGCGTCGTCCTTTGCTCGAACTGCTTGACCTTGCCGGATCCCAAGCTCACGCCAACCTCGACACCCCAAACTTCGCCCACCTCAGGGACGCCCTCGCCCTTGGTGCCCTCGCCAGGAGAGATGACAATCTTCTTGGTGCCCTCAATTTCATTGCGGTCAAAGAGCCACGAGGTGGTGCTCTCGACGATGTTGCAGTCGTAGGCCTGGGCGACCTTCTCCAGGAGGCCAGAGATCTTGGACTGCGAGGGAGGCTTGACGGAAGCAGCCTTGGCCTTCTCCTCTTCGGTGCCGCTGGCCAAAAGTCCAGGAGGGACCATCAACCGGAGGAGGAGCTCGTTAGCATAGTGGGTGGCGAGGAGGAGATCGGCAGTGCGGCCCTCAATGGCGGGCTCAGCACCCTCCTTCTCGGGGGCAATAACAGTGTCGCAAACGATAGAACCGAAGCCATCGATCTGGGCACCGAGCTGAATCTTGATGGGCTCGCCGGCCTGGATCTCGGTGACAGCCTCCTTCTCGTCCGTCTTGAGAGGGGTATAAGGAGTGACGAAGGCAGCTGGGGAGACGGTGGTGGGGTGAGAGAAACCTATAGATGGGAGAAAGCATTGTCAACATCAACAACCGGCACAAGCCCAGGGGTATGGGGAGCCAGTGGCAACATGTCAAATGCGGCAGGCAGGATCCCGGGTCGGGCACCTCTACGTACCCTTGGTGATCTTCTTGCCGCGGTAGACCTTGGCAACCTCCTCCTCGAGGAGCTTGTCGCCCTTCTCGCAGATGTCGACAATCTTGCTACCAGCGACACATAGCTTCGATACCTCGGCCAAGACCTTCTCCGAGATTTGGGCGGCCGTCTTGTACTTGGTGAGGGTGTCGGGGTTGTTGAGGGTGTAGTCTTTAGTGCGAGAAAAACAAGGTTAGCATCGGGTGCGCGCATGAATGGCAGTCCAAGGTATGTCCTGTGGTCCTGAAGCTCGACAGGGACAAGCAGCAATTCGGGCCAAAATAGACCGGGCTGGCTGGCCGACGCCGAGACAAAAAAGGAAAACGTCCAGGTAGTGCACACGACCAAGCTTGGAAGGTTGGAAAGGGGATCCCAAGTAGAATGGAGCGACTGTACTGACCTACGGGCTTCTCTTCGGTCGTCATTTTGGCGGCTGGGACTCAAACGAGCGGTGGGCTGTCGGGGATGTCGAAACGGTGCTGAACGAGGGAGGAAGGGGGAGAACAAACAATGGAGGCAGCTGGCGGGGCGTGACGATTTTGAGCCTGTTGCGGTTGCTTGATTTTGTGAAGGCGGGGTTCTTCTTTGCATTTGTGCTTCGTCGCTGCACCCCACCACGTTTGGACCTTCCCAGGAGCAGGCACGGACCACATGCAACCTGAACTGTGAACAGGTACTCTCTACTTCGTTATTCGGCTGCTGAAAGCGCCATCTGCAGGTACCCAGTACCCTTTCACACAAAGACGCTCCTGCTCGCGTCCCATTGGCTCCTGCGACGCGCGCCTCGCCGTTTTCCCTGCACTTTCGCATCTTGCCGTCTTCTGGCGCCCGGGCATTGATTGATTTTGAGGCCAGCAGCCAGCAGCCAGCAACCAGCGAGCAGCCTTGCAACTCACTCCCATAATTACAACGACAGTCCATTGATACATACACAGCTCCACGGCGACACCGGCCACGTCCACGCCCCAGTCCCGGCAAATCCCCGCTGTTTTATCACTTTTGGTCTTTAATTTACTTACTCAACTCAAGCATACACATACGGATTATTCATAGTCGCGGGAATGGCTGCTCCCCAGGTGTCAGCAGCAGGACTGGGCACATCGTCCACGTCAACTGCTGCTGGTGATGTCCCGGGCGACGCCGATGTCCAGGTCGATGGCGCATCATCTTCCAACCAGCCTGCCGCCAATACGCCTGCCGATGACCCATCAAAGTCCGCCGCTGACAGTCCCGAGGCTGAAGATGGCGATGCGACGCTGCCCATACGCGATAAGGAAAGTTTCACGAGGGTCATGGTCGACCGCTTCCAGACACGCGACTGGATCCATTCCGCTCTTCTCAGCGAAGATCAAATACGCCTCGAAAAGAACACGAAAGATGCGCTCGCGCGCACCAGCGATTTCAAGACTTACAAGGAGTTCTACCTCCAGTATCCGGCAAGGCTGTATGGCGAGGGCTATCGCGGTTATGGCAACGGCTACACCGAGAATGGCAGCACCACCAAACTCATATACCCGTCGCAAAGGCGCCGTCCCGGCCGAAGAACCACAGTACCCATCAAGTTCAGCAAGACCCAGGTCAAGAAGCAGGCCGAGCAACCAGAGGAACTCGTCCCCGTGAGGATAGATGTTGACTATGACAAAATCAAGCTGCGCGACACCTTCACCTTTAACCTGTACGAGCGCCTCATAACTGTCGAAGACTTTGCCGCTCGGCTTGTTGAAGACATGGGACTCGAACCACCTCTGGCCAAACCTGTTTATGACCAAGTCGTCGCACAGATGACTGACCAGCTCCAAGACTTTTACCCCTTCGTTCACTCGGAAGAGGAAGCCCTCGACCCTGAGCTTCCTTACTCAGCCTACAAAAACGACGAAATGCGCATACTGATCAAACTCAACATCACCATTGGAGCCCATACGCTTGTGGATCAGTTTGAATGGGAAATCAACAACCCTTCCAACTCACCCGAGGAGTTCGCCGCTTGCATGGCTCGGGACCTATCTCTGTCGGGCGAGTTCACAACAGCCATTGCTCATTGCATCAGGGAACAAGCCCAGCTCTTTACACGAAGTCTCTACAGCGTTGGGCACCCATTCGACGGCCGGCCAATCGAGGATCCGGACCTTGTTGCCGCCTTCCTGCCCACACCATTACCGTCTGTCTTCCGACCTCAACAGCAGGCCAAAGACTATGCCCCATACTTGTATGAGAACACCGAGGCAGAACTCGAACGAACCGAAACCATGTTCTCTCGTGAGCAGAGGCGACAGAAGCGGTCCATCAATAGACGGGGCGGACCCCAACTGCCAGACCTCAAGGAAAGACAAAGGACTATTCGTACCTCAATTGTATCCTCAGTGCTGCCAGGCGCCGCCCTGGACATTGAGGAAAGTAGGTTGTTCAAACGTGCCACAGGTGCCGGGGCTGGTAGGGGAGGCAAGAGGACAGCTCGGGATGGTGTGGATCTCTCAGACTCGGAAGACAGTGATGACTCTGATCCTGATTCACCTGCCGTATCCCAACTCCAGGGGACTGCCAGAACTAGAGGTATGCGTGGTGCCGCCACCGCAGCTGCTCAGCGCATGGCGATTATTGGACGGTCCGAGACCCCCGAAGCCGTTATTCACCACCACGAGACGAGGACATCTCGACGGTTTGGCCGAGAGGCCACCCGAGAGCAGACAGAAGATGTGCCACAACAATACATGGTCACGTTGCGCGTCAATCCTGCTAGACTTAGGAAGTTTATGCGGGAGTATAGGCCGAGGCCGCTGGCAGCTCTAGGCTCGGCCACACCAACACCCACTCATCTGCGTGCTCCGGGCGCTACACCTCTTCCAGGCTCGATGGGCCCGCCCTCGACTCCGTCAGGCGGTCCCATGCCTGCCAATCTTCAAAATATACAGGATGGTATCCCGGCTCCCTCGGTGAACGCAGACGGCACGGCGCCAAAAGTCCCACCTGTAAGTCCCCTTGTTCCCTAATGGCCTTGGCTGGCTCAACTGCTTACATCGTGTCTCTCTAGCCACCGCCGCCTGGATGGCTCACAACCTGCCTCGATGAACTTCGCCGTGACTACCCCAACGATGTTTTTGACTATCAAATGCGGTACTTTGCCATGAATTCCGAGACAGGCAGCCTGCTTACGCTGCCTCTCACCCAAGATCAGATGGCCTTGCCAACAACAAAGTATGTCTTTTTGCCTCGGATAAAGTGTGCAGACTGTCCTGGCAAGAGCTACACAGTCGGTCCCGAGCACACTGTCAAGGGCTTTGAGGTGCATCTCAGAAGGAACAATACGCATCAGGACAGAGTCAGGGCTAGGCTGGCTGGAGGTGGCGGCTTGCCAATGCTGGGGGACGGGAGGAGCCCGGGTGTGGGAAGCGGTAGTGGCGCACCAGCCGGCGGGACAGGTATCGTGATACCGGCTCTGAATCCGAACCAGACGCAGTCTTCCTAGGGGCGAGGCCAGCGTGGATAGGACACTTATCCTGACCAGCCTGCTGGGGACTACTCGGCTCAGATTCCTGGGGGGTCGTCGGGGGGTGGGGGGTTCCCCGGTGAGGGTTCGTATGGTGGTGATGACTTTCCTCCTAGGCCAAATCAGCAGGATCAACCGCACCAGACAGGTCAAGAACCTCAGCCTCTCCAGAGTCATCAGCCTCATCCGCCCCCTGCCCAGGTCAACACCGCCTCTCCATACGGCTTTACTTCTGGTTGTGGTCCTCCTGAGCAAGAGCCCCTCTCAAGTAACCAGTCTCCTCCAATTCAAGCCAGTAACAACCCCAACCAAAGCCAACGGGGAGACGAGCCAGATTATAGAGTCACGGATTTCAATGCGCCGGGGGTGGCGAACTTGAGATTGAGATGTCTGCAATGCGTGAAGGAAAAACACCCCTCGGTGCCGTGTCGCAGGCGTCTCCGCACTAGTTTCTGCGCGAATTGCCGAACGGAGATCCGCGATCAGGAATGCACGTTCGATTTACGCGTGAGGAGGAATAAAAATTTCCGTCTACCTTCAAATGCTGGTGTTAGCCATGGCGGGTTGCCAGCTTGTTGGGCGTGCAAAGAGTATAACCTTGTATGTACTCTGAGAGACATTCCAAATGAGGGACTTCCGTGCCGGCCTTGTGAAGCACTCGGCTGGGGTTCGCACTGTAGCTCGATGCGCGAAGGGGCCAGGGGGGGTTTCCCGCCACCTCCGCCGCCGCCGCCGCCAGAGTAGAAGGGGGGAAAGAGGAGCTAAAGGGGACGGTTTTTTTGTATTATAACTTTAGCGTTTCAGGGGGTTTGGTTTGGTTTGGTTGGGGGAAAGGGGCGGGAAGCACATAATACACTAGAGAATTCGTGTTAACGGTTCATTATGATGTGGCATAGCAGATGAAGAAGTTGGTTGACTTTTTTTTGAAGACGTGTGTGTAACTGTTGTTGGAAGGATTGGTTGATTAGCACGTCCTGGACAAAAAAACTAGCACTGTAAAGGGGGAATATGTATTGAAAGATAGTTGATAGGCCTTGAAAGATCATTAAAAGGCCTTAAAAGATAGTTGAAAGGCCTAAAAGATAGTTGAAATGCCTTAAAAGATAGTTGAAAGGCCTTAAAAGATAGTTGAAAGGCTTTAAAAGATAGCTATAAGGCTTTAAAAGATAGTTGAAAGGCTTTAAAAGATAGTTAAAAGGTTTTAAAATATAGTTGAAGGGCTTAAGAGATAGTTAAAAGGTCTCATGTGAGGAGGATTGGCATAAGGATCACGTAGCACGGTAAGCACAGATATATACATATTGGCAGACAACATACCAGCTTCTTCTCTTCCATAATCAATATCGATCATCACTTCATTGTGTGTAATACCTACCTCAGTGCTATCTATCGCCTTAAAAGATTGTTGAAAGGTTAAAAGATAATTAAATGACCTTAAAAGATAGTTAAAAGGCTTAAAGAAATATCGAGAACACCTTGGAAGATACTCTTTAAGTATTAAAAGATAGTAATAAGCCCTTTAAAAACAATAAGCAGGCCTTTTCTACTATACTATAGGTGTAATCCCGGCTTGCAGTACCAATTAATCTGTCCACGGCGTGGGTATGTATGTTTTTGAGATTGGGTTGATTCGCCACCACGCCCGGGACATCGGGAAGAGACTGTTATATGAGATAGGGGCTTGCAAAAGACAGTGAGGAGGTGTGGGAGGATGGGTGGGTGATAGGTGGCTTGTCGAGTTTTCGAGGATTGTTGACTACCGATCTTCTAAGTGTCTATGAGCTATCTTATGGTATGTACCTTGTGGTCAAGATCAAAAGGGCCCCTGACTTTCAATTTACCAAGTTTTGTTGTACCCAGAATCGAAAATTTTCAGAGAAGGACGTGTGACGGCGCTGAAGAGGTGGTTCTGGGGTCATGAGATCGGCGAGGCATTGAAGACAGATGAGGCAAAGGCGGAGAGATCATCCACAATCATGCGATACCTTTCGAGTGGCTGGCGTAGTTAGTAGTCCCCATATACATATATACATATAATGATATCTATGACGTGAGAAGATGGCCACTCTCTTTTCTAGGAATTTTTTCGTTTGTTCTGAATTAACATAGATCAGGCCCCTGTTTCCATGCTTGCCATCCCAGCTGTTTATCCTCTCAGCTGAATCACTCACCGATTCACAGTTTATAACACTTCCTGTAGGGAACCGGACGAGATTACCAAGGGAGCTGAGGTCATTGCAATTTAGGAACACAAGTCTCAAATATACCACAGTGACAACGACCGTCCCATTATTCACCGTCCTCCCAATAGTAGTATACGCTAAAAAGTCCAAGCTTGCTATACATATATATATATATACCCCAGATATCCCAAAAACAAAGAAATCATTTCATATCTCATCAAATTCCATCTTCTCCCTCACTTATTCCCCGTCCCACCCCTCAACCACTCCCTCACCACCCCCCTCTTCTTCACCACCTTCCCCATCACCCCGCCTCCCTTGGTATCACCCCCTACAGCCGTAGCATGCGTCGTCAACCCTTCTTGAACAACATCAATCTCGTCATACTCTTCATACCCACCACCACCACCCCCCACTTCCCCCATCGTCGCCCCAACAGAAAACTCATTGTAATCATACATTGCCTTCCCCTTCAGATCCCCCACCGGCGTCCCACTCGTCGGACTGGGCGTTTGGCTCCCCATCATCCCAAACCCCTCCTCCCTCATCTTTTCCAATCCCCTCACCAACGGCCCGACAAACTGCGCTTCCGTATCTTCTTCTATTCCCTTCCTCTTCTGCCACTCTACATCCTTAAACCCTCCTCCCGACGAGTGTTCAAAAGGCGGCGGAGGGGAAACAGACGGCGCAATAGGCGAGTAACCCCCCTCATCAGAAGCCGGAAACGCAACAGAAGGTTTCCTCGGCGCCATCATCTGCGCCTTCTTGTACAGCGCCGGAAACCTTGACTCAAACTCCGTCTCGAGCTCCTTCTGGTGCTGCCCCACCTCCTTCATGCGCTCCAGCTTCCTCGGCGGGATCAAATCAGCCGACTGGCTCGGGCGGTGCGACATGAAGCTCGACAGCCAAGTGTCGTATTCCCTGTTTCTCTCCGCTGTCTGTTCCTCTGTCAATGTAGGCTGCTGCCTCAAGCTGTCGAGGTATTCCTTGGCTTCCTGCGTCATTTTTGATCCCGAAATGTACCTGTCAAAACTGGCCGAAAACTCGCGGTAGTGTCCCTTGAGGATGAAGCACTGGCCGCTCCAGCCCTTGGCTCTGAGTTTCTGGTAGAGGGCCGAGGCGATGGGGCACTCCCAGGGGAACTCGAGGATGCGGTCGTAAAAGACCACGCAGCGGCAGGCGGACCATTTGGAGAAGGACCGGCGGGATTGGTCGTCCATGAAGGTGTCTTCGATCATTTCTAGCGAGGTGTGGGTTATGAAGGATAAGGGGGCGCGGAGGTTGAGGGCGTCGTGGATGTGAGAGCGTTCAAAGTCGGTGGAGGAGCGGAGGTCGACGAGGAGGATGCCCTTGGAGGGGTAGATTTCTAGGAGGCGGCTGAGATGGCCTGGGAGGATCATGAACGGTCCGTCGACCGAGGAGAGGAGTTCGAAAGGCTGAGAGGTGGGCAAGCGGAGAGTTTGGAGGTTTTGGGTTAGTTGCTGCTGTTGACGACGGTTGTGGAACCAGACCTTGATGTCGTTTGTTTCGACTCCGAAGTGGGAGGCTAAGTGTTCGATGACACTTAGGTTGGGGTCTGGGTTGCGGTGGAAGTATTCTTCGAGACGGCCGACGACGTGTTTGGCCATTTGTTGGCCTTCGGGGACCTCTTGATCCGGGGTGAAGATGGATCGTTTGGAGCTCTTGGACCGGTTGATGATCATTGTGCGGGTGATAGGCTCTGAGCCATGGTGTGCAGAAGCATGAGCGCCTGAAAGAGATGCTGGGCGGGATTGATGTCCGCCTAGTGATATAGTTGAGCCCATGTTTCTTAATGAAGCGAACAAGCTACTCGATGACGGCTGAGCAGCCAATGTTTTTTGCGATGGTACAGGCACAGAATCAGCCCGATGTGGTGATGTCAAAGTCTCTCGTGCATGCTGCTGGCGTGAATAATTCACAGAGATATTGGGTACACTAGTGCCGTGTCGTACAGATTCCGAGTTCTCGGTCTGGGCCAAGGTATCACCAGACAACGATTCGGCATCGTTCCGGCTGGGTTCTGGCTCTACCTCACGGCTAGGTTCTGGGTCTACTTCCTGTGTGGTGGTGGCAGGGACGCTTACTTCGGCCGGCGTTGGCTCGGGTTTGCTTTCTTTCGGTGCTCGCAACAGGTTGTTGGATCGAATGAAGGCGACGAAAGAACACGCTGGGTCGTCTGGAAGGAAATCCCACACCATTACTGGTAACGATAATAACAGAAGTGTTGAGTGACTCTTGAAGACTCCCTGCACCTTGACAAACTTGGCCAACGCTGGAAAGCCGGCCAGCCACTCCTCCCAAGCATTCAGATCTAACTTTTGGTCGTCCTCAAGGGCCAAAGAAATCATCACATGGGGCTCGTCTTCGTTTGGCTCTGACGCCATCGGAATCATATCGTCCATGGAGGCGGGAAACGGCTGATGCCAGTTCCGGCCTACTGGTACAGAGCTGGAGCCCAGTCCACGGCGGGCCTTGGCTGCTTTTGGTGGCACTAGTCGGCATATTTCGATGCTGGGTGCCTTGTGGTTTGATGTCATCATGAAATGAACTGGCGTTGACCTCGCCTCGAAGTGCTTGCCGTTGATGAGGATAGGTCTTGGGTGTTTCAAGCGGGCAAGGATTTCGGCGTGAAGCATGGCGGCCGAGAAGGTCTTGCCCCTCCACTCGTCAAGTACCTCGATCAGGGTGTTGGTGAAGGAATACCTGCCCGGATCAGGTGCGATGGCGTCCCAACTTGAAGCTGAAATCGTCTCTGTGATGCTCTGGCCAGTTGGGAATGTGGCACTGGCTGCTCCAGCACAGCAGTCCAGAAGAATTAATACATCTGCTATGGACCGTTCGAGAAGAGTTTGAATGGCAGACCACTGTAGCCATGGCGAATCGTGACGGCGGTTGCTGTAAGAGTTAGCAAGCGTAACCACAGCGATACATGGGTGATACATACGCGCACCAAGTGCTTTGTCGTGACTCGTCTATCCTGGCGTGTCCTGCATAGTAAACAACGAATAGCGTCTGCTCGGATTCGTACTGCTTGACCATATCGCCGATTTTGAGCATCAACTCCAAATGAGAGTTCTCTGACGGGATGGAGAAGATGTCTGTCTCAAAGCAGTAATAATCCCGAAAGCACTTTTCCAAATCTTCCAGCTCCGGTAGCACAAACAAATCGTCGCTCTTCCAGTGGAGCATCAAGGCATGGACCTTGGTGTATCTTTGAGTTGGACCTCGATTGGGGAACGCCCTGCTTGCTGACTGTGATGTATGTTAGACAGGCCACATGTCAAGAGGCCATCTTACCACAAACATACGTCTTCCAGAGCCTGGGCGAAGCTCTCAAGATGCTTGACATGGTAGCTAACTCGGCTGATATCATGAGTCGCTGGAGCACAGCTCTCGCTCGAGGAGCCATACTGAAGGATGTTAGCAACCACCTTCCTTCCCATCTTGAGGTTGACAGGAGAAGAAAACATACAGCAGAATCAGAGCTGCTGCTTATACTGAGACTACTCTGGGCCCGTTCGTTGTTGGCTGGCTGCCTCGTGCGGATCGTCATAAAAGGCGGCGTGGGCTCCATGGTGGAGGAGGCGAATCCCCGAGGGACTCAAGAGGCCATCAGACAGTGAATGAAGAAACAGCCGGTGAAGCTGGCAATTATCGCAACGATGTATTTCTCGTCTTGAAGCTATCTAGTGATGATGTGGAAACAAGAAGAGGCCAATTTGAGGGACAGCCTAGCGAAGAGCAGATGGTAAAGATGGATGGCTTACACCTATTGTCGAGGCCATGTTATGCGCCGTGTGGGCGTGTTCCAAGGAGAGGCTGAGCAGTTTCGCCCGTTGCAGCCGGTGCCCAAACGGGACTAGTGTGGCGTAGTCTTCGGTGATGCTTTGGGCAAGGACCAGGCATTTCTGGCCAATTAGAAGCTGCCACTTTAGGCTCCTGGGGGCTGTTATTCAACGTCAACTCGCTCTCAAACTCACTTATATTATCAACCATTCCGACGTTACATAATCCATCAACGGTCACAATGAGGGAAAGAATCACATTCGTGCAAAAAGAGGGTGACTCGATCGAGCCTACAGCCCTGAAGGTCGATGCCAGTGCACTGAGCGGCCCAGATGTCAAGGCTGTCCGCGAAGACAGGCTCACACTCGCCCTCGATGAACTGCCGAACGAACTCAAAGCCTTGTTAGAAGGCGTCAGTCAACTACACATCCGATGGGTTGACCGAGGTGAACATGAGGCTGTTAGCCCATTACTAGCACGCCTTCCCCCCGGATTCCACCTGTTCTACACACCCGGCAGTGATACATCGTAAGCTCGCCTCACCTTGACTTCCTATCCGTACATCTCATTAACACAACACCCAGTATCAACCCCTGCCCCCTCCTCACCAGAGTATTCGGCCTCAACTCCTGCTCCTCCCCCGCAGAATCCTTCACCACCCTCCCAACCGACCGCTTCACCCACTCCACCACCCACCAATTCTACCAACCCCTCCCCTCCCTCTCCTCCTTCATCAACTTCGCCAAATCCCACCTCTGCCCCTCCGACTCCCCAAAATCCTGCTCCCCCCGCCTCTCCTCCCTCCACCGCGCCTCCCACCTCGACATATCCTACGACACCATCTCCCACACCCTCCGCGTAACCTCCCTCTGGCCTTACTCATCTCACTCCCTCTCCGCCACCCTCCTCTCCCCCTCCATCCGCACCGAAATCGGCATCATCTCCACCGCCTCCCCCAAAACCCTCGAAGCCCACGAAATCGCCATCTCCGGCCTCCTCACCGTCTTAGGGCAGTCAAACCACCCCTCCCCAACCCTCTTCACCTTCCCCTCCCGCCACCGCTCCGCCGCCCCCGTCTCCTTCACCTCCCAATTCCTCTCCCCCACCGGCCTCCACCCAGTCCTCCAGCTATCAATCACCTCCCCAACGCCCCCCATCAAATCCCCCAACCCAGATTCCTGCCGCTTGCACGCCTACTTCACCTTGCCAAAAACCGTCTTCCCCGACCGACACCAGCTTTCCGATCCGCTCTTCCTGGCGTCAAAAAACCTTTCTGCACTGCGGTATATAACCCCCGGGATCGACCTCGAAGCACCAGAGTACGTAACCAACACGTGGGGCTCGTCTCTCTTGCTGGAATTATCTCCCCCGCTGAAAGGGGGGGAATGGACAGCGCAGGTCCCGCTGCACCTCCGCTACCTTTCCCCGTCGGTGACTGGGTATAGATCTGCAGAGGTGCCTTACCCGGCGGTGTTTTGGGCGTGCGAGGCGGAGGAGGGGACGAGGTTTCCTGTTAATCCGTTTGAGAAGGATAAGGTGGGGTATGACGGGTTGTTTGGGGAGCGGACGGTGTTTTGGCATTTGGACCCGACAACAACGGCGGGAGATGGGGTGTTGGTGAACGGGGTGAAGGTGCCAGTCCTAAACTTGGAGAAGGCGGGTTGGGTCAATGTGGGCACGGCGGTGGTTGTGGGGCTGGGTTTCTTGTGGGTGGTGTTCAAGTTGCTTGGTGTTGGGTTTGCTGGTGGGAGGAAGGTGGATGGTGAGGAAAAGAAGAAGAGGCAGTAGATAGTGACGGGGGATGGGAAAGACGGTATGTTAAAGGTGAGAAAGATGGATATATCTAATAATCATGGGGTAAATTGGTTCACAATATTTTATGATGATAATACAGAGAAAGCAGTCTGACTTCATGCTGTGTGGTCTGTTATTGTGTACACTCTCCAAGTGCCTTAATTGCAAAACAGTGAAAACTGAAAAGCTAAAAAGAAAGGTTGAAACATCACCTCAATTTCAGTACTCATAGTCTACCATATATATAATAACCCAACCCAACCGCTATCCATCAATCTCATCTCATCTCATCTCATCTCATCTCATCTCAAATCCCGTCTATACAACATACCCAGAATCCATACCCCCACCAACACAGTCTAACCACCCAACCAAAACAACAACACACAACCGCCTACACAAACCAAAAAAATCTCTTCTTTTCGCCAATTTATTTTTTCAAAATGTTTCACAATTCTTCAACAATCAACCCCCTCACAGAGGGGGATCCGTTGTCTTCACCCTTTACACACAACCCCAACAAAATCACCAAACACAAATCTCTCAAAATCACACCAAAAAACTCAAAGACCAAAGCAACAACATCAAAAAAAACAAAAACAAATTTTACCCGCTACCACTACCTAATGAACCCCCCCCCTTTTCCCTTCCTACCCATCCCCCTCAATCCCTCACCTTACCTACCTTCCCTTCATCCATCCATCAATCTTCATCAAATTTGTTCACATCAACAAAGAAAAAAAAAACCAAACTTATACTTTCTTTTGCCGAGAGAGAGAGAGAGAGAGACAGAGAAAAAAAAAGTAATCAACAGGGAAGAGAACAAGAATCAACAACAAAACCATCAGGAGGAACCAAAAAAAACCAACAGCCTACCTTTAGTAGAACTGCTAGCCTCCCCCCCATTCCCTCCAAATCCAACCAACCCCCCCCCCCCCCCGCCTCATATCATCGACCAGGAAATGAAAAAGGAGAGTGGTCAAAAGACATAAAGCCCCCCATCAAAAACGACAGGAAAAAAAAAACGCCCGGCACATGCCCGCTGTGCTTGTGCCCAAATGCTTTATCTATTCCGTACAAGTTACTTTGAATTTCACCCCCCCAAGACAAACACCGCTTCGGCATGAATAATCATTATTTATAAAACCGTTTCCGTGTAATCGTTCGAAAAATTCTTCATCTCTGTTTACGTCCCAAATTGTAAGTAAAGATGTCTCCCAATATTCACTGACGGCGTCTGTCAGGTTGTGGGCTGCGACCTACACGTCCACGTCGGCTGTTGTTGCCTTGCTCTTGCTGCTGTTGCTGCTGCATGTAGCCCATTTGGGGTGCCATCTGCCCTTGCCCGCCATAGCCATAGCCCATGTTCATACCAAAACCAGGCGCCGGAGGGAATGGCGCTTGTCCGGGGACGTTCGAGATCTGAGCGTTCGGAGGCTGGATCGGGCTGCCGGTGTTACGGTACTGATCCATGCCTGGGCTGGGGGTGGGGTAGCCATTGAAGCCAGCGGGAACTGCGGCAGGGTAATAGTTGTTCATGGGCGGCGCACCACGCATCATGGCTTGCTGGTATTGCATCTGTTGAATGGAAGCTGGTGCCATGGGCGTGCTGGGCGCGTTGTACATGGCGCCCTGTTGGAAAGCAGGGAACTGCTGAGTCATACCGGCGTCCTCGCCCCGGGGGACACCGTATCCCATGTCGTAGCCAGCAGGAGCGCTGAGTGGGTTGTAGTACTGAGGGGCAGTGTTGCCATTGTACTGTCCAGCTTGCTGTTGCTGTTGTTGCTGACCTTGTTGAGCCTGCTGTGGCTGTTGGTGGTGCTGGGCGTTGCCACTGGTCTGCCGAGAGCCTGGCCGTTGTCTCATGTCGTTGCTGTGGTCGCGAGAGGCGCTGTTTCCACCGCCTCCGCCGCTGCGGGTAGACATGCCGACCTCATCCATCAGCCGCTTGTAGCCTTGGCCTGGCTGAGCCTTGATGCGGATCAGCACATTCTTGACCGTCTCAACAACCTGGCTGCGGATGGCCTCGTCAAAGAATGGCGTGGTGAGGACCTTGAAGATCAGAGTGGCTCCGCAGGCATGGTCGCTCAAAATCGCCTCCAAAACCTGATCATTGGGGGTGAAGAAAAGCGCCTTGAGGATGGTGTCCCTGGCGTCTCCCTCGGCCTTCTGGTTGATAACCTTCAGGACTGTCAGGTAAGCCACCTTGTGGGTGCAGAGGTTGACCAAATAGGGCACGAGCTGAGGCGAGAGAACTGTGCGTCTCTGTGGGAAAGTGCATGTGTCGAGGAACCAGGTCAACAGGAGGGCACCGTTGGCATTGGTGGCGAGCTGGACACTGTGAAGAGCAATGGCAGCTGCGAGCAGTCTCTGCTGGTCCTTGGTGGCATGGTGGCTCTCCAGACAAGCACGCATGGCGCGAGCTCCATATCGTCCCTGCGCCGCCTCCCACATCCTGCTCAGCATGGTCTCAAAGATGAAATCGTTGTAGGGGCTTCCAAACTTCAAGCAGCCCTGAAGAACGTAGTTGCCATACTGGTCCAGAAACAGCGGGATGGTATAAGGACGCAGATTCTGCACAATGAGGTTCATCTGGTGAGCTGTCTTACACACTTCGATGATCTTCTGCGCAGCCCAGGTTCCGTTCTTGTGGACACCAATCTCAGCCATATGGGGCGCAATCTCAGCCAACATCTGGTCGCGGACATCATCAGAGCAGTGCTCAAAGAGCTTCTGGACGACAGTGTTGCCGAGATAGTCAGACGAAAGCTCGGCAATCTCAGGGAGCATGTCGACAGCAATGCTCTCGATCTCGGCCTGGGACAAGGCCTGGTTGTCAATTCTCTTGCGGATATCCCGAAGCTTTGGCGCATCGTGAACTCTAGTATGGGCAGGCTCCTTGATGGGAGGAATTTCATCAATGAAGTCGGTGTACTGGATGGCCCGCTGGAGACTGGCGGAAATATTGTACTTATCCTCCTCGGTGGCGCCAAATTGGCCAACAATGTTCAAGATATCTCCGGTCATCTCGGAAAGAGGTGGCACAGTTGGAGTGGAAGTGCCCACAAGCGCAGTCGGAGAAGAGTCACCAGGAGCACCACCGCCGACACCTTGGGCGTTATCCTGGCCCTTGGCAAAGGGATCAGGGCTGGGAGACGGCATGGCTCCGTCGTGTCCAGGAGTGTTGGAAGCGGAAGGAGGCTTCGCAAAGTTGATGCGAATAGGCCCGGCTCCGGGGAAGATCTCCTTGCCGTTCATTGTGTTCTTGGCTGAAATCGCACTATCGACCCTCTCGAAGTTCACAAAGCCGCAGTTCTTGTGGGTCAAGACTCTAGCTGACAAAATAGGACCATACGACTTGAACATTTCGGTCAGGGTTGATGTGGTGGTAGAGGTAGGGATGCTGCCGAGCCACAAAGCACTAGTGGGACCTTCCAGACCCTGTTCCTCGGCGCTCAGAAGACCATTGTTGCGGCTGTTGGACCTACCCAGCGACATTCCAGCAACAGCCTGCGGAAGATCATCGTAGTCCTTGCTGCCTGTAATCTGGATGTCAGAGGCTGTGATCGACTCGTCGAGCCTGGAGGGGGTAGGGTAGTAATTGCGGAGAATGCGGGAGGCTGGAGTATCCAACACACCAGCAGTCCTGGCACGAGGACGGGCGGCCTGGTTTGCAAAGGCCTGAACGGCCAGGTTATGCTGCTGAATAGCGGCATTGGTCGCAGCGAGTTGGTCCTGAATCTGCAGGTATTGATTCTCCATCATCATGACCGGATCATCATAATCATCCTCGTCCTCGTCCGCATATCTGTCCTTGTTGTTGACCGAGTAGGATCGGAAACGGTTGGCCGCCTTGGAAAAGTCGGCATAGTTGGGGACATATGTCGGAGTGGCAATTTGAGCTCGTGCAGGCTGGGGAGTTTCCGCAAGACCGAGGTAATCCAGTGTTCTCATATGAACGTCACTCTCGGCATTGCCCTCTCGGGAAAAGTGAGATTGCGCTGGAGAACTTGGGCCATTGGAAGGGACACTGGCGATGCTGGCCAGTGTGTTGCCTCTGTCACGTCCTGTCCCGGTAGGGTTCCAGCTGCTGAAGATGGAGGGGCCAAACGGAGAGCTGGTGCCAGGCACGTGAGCGAACGGGCTCCTTTGCGGCATAGAGCCAGCCCGAAGTCTCGACAGAAGTGCCGAAGCATTAGAAACATCGTTTCCAGATGACTCAATGCCTGGGGATGGAGACTTGAAAGGCGTCTGAGAGGGGCTTGGGCGAGACGTCTTGGAGGCTAGAGAAGGGATAGCAAGCAGTCCATTGCCGGCCCCACCTGGGGAGAACCGGGACGGGACGGTACCGGCACGAGCACGGCGTGTCGAGGGAAGCTCCTGTGGTGTGGGCAGCTGTGCGAAATCTGGGAACCCATCGGTCGGCGACTCGGGGATATTTTCACGAAGAGGAGTCGAGTTGCCGCTAGTCGGAGGTCCGCCCCAGGGATTCACCGGGATTCCCGGGATGCCTTCTTGAGCTTGGATTTCTCGGGCTCTGTTGGTTGAAAAAATCAGCACATGCTTTGACCCGGGATGGGGATGAAGTGGAGAGAGTCTTGAAGCTTACCGCTTGGAGAACAAACGGCCAGATGCCGCCATTTCATGGTTCGGAGACCCGGCACCAGAGCGCGAGATACCCGGCATCTTGGAGGTAGGCGTTAGACCTGGGGAAATACCATACGGAGACCGCAGTGTGCTGCCGGCAGACTGCGGGTCGTTGGGGGAGGTGCTTGTTGGAGAGTTGGAGCGGTTCTGAGCGGACACGGTCTGTGGCGGGTAGCCAATGGTCAGATGCTCGCCTGGTCTTGAAGTCGACATTATCGATTATCGTTATTCCGACCCTCGTCAGATAGTGGGTATGTATTGAATTATTTTTTCCGGCCTTCTGGCAATGGCGTCACACGTCGGGCCCGAAACTGCCAGAGCGGTGCGACGACGTGAGAGCGCGGTCGGTGCGGAGAGGCGATCCCTGGAAAAATAATAATGCACGGCGGAAGGCCGATTGCGAGGATCCAATTAAGCGAGGACTGAGAACTAACGGCAGAGGCCGGGCCGAAGGAGCGTCGCTGAAGTGAGGCAGCAGAGTCGAGTCGAATACGAAGTCGCAAGCTGGCAGCTGCAATTCAATTACAAGGTCGATGTGACGAAGAGTGGCCGGGGCCTTTTTTGTCTATCGAGAGGAGAGAGAAAGAAGAGAGTCGAGGTCGAGTCGAGGCCGAGTGCCGAAATCTCGAAATCGGAGTCGAAGTCGAAGTCGAGGAGAGAGGTGAGAGGTGAGAGGTGAGTGAGTGGTTCAAAGGCAAAGACCCGATTGACCTTTTTTTGGGATGGAAATGCAGAAATGCAGAAATGCTGAGAGGGTCGTTCCCGTTCACGCGCTTCGGCTTGGCTTTCCTGGGATAGGCGGGACGGGGCTCCTTTATGGTCCGATGACCCCCTTTGCTAGGTGCTGCTCCCACTGTTTTTTTTTTGGGGGGGATTATGGAGTAAAATGTTAAGAAGACCTAGTAACAATATACAGGCGTCATTAGGAGACAGTCTGGGGAGGGGAGGACGTCGACGTCGTAGAGAGACCGTCGTCGGACGTGGTCGTAAGTCGGAGGAGGAGTTTGAGGTTGAAGAGTAGTAAGTAGTAAGTGTAGTAGCGGTTGAGTGCCGGTGGGGGGTGGCAGCCCAGAAAAGTGATGTTCGGGGGGGAAGAGGACAGATGAAACACTAGGGGTTAGCTGCAAAAGCTGGTGCTTTCGACCACTGGGCGGATCCACTTTGAAGGGCACTGACAAAGGCTTGGACTTCCGATGTTGAAGCTGTCACGCTGTCACAGGGCTGTCACTGTCAGTGGGCAACCACCCTGCATTTACGTACTGGTAGTTGCCATAGCCCTCGGCTCCTCCTGCCTCCCTTCTTCTGGTGTAGCTAGCTGTCTTTCCCAAGAAATATACAGAGGGGACAGACTGTGGCGGGGATGCAGTTGGCAGCTTTTACCCAGCTTCCCTCCTCTAGTCTGTGCCACCAAACATAACCCCTGAATCCGACATGAACAGTCACCAAGCAGTGCCTATCACTCCTTCTGACTGGCCTGGCAATTTTGGCCGTCTATCCCCCCCGATATATACTTCTCGAAGACGTGGCGTCCCTGGTTCAGCTCGACTTATTTCGGGCGGAATGCAGGTCGTCTTTTTTACCCTCCCGCCCTGCAGCTTGCATCCTGAGCGACGATCGGGACTTGGGAATAAAACCTGTCATGTCTGCCTTGCATAGTCTGAATTTCTCCTGCTTGCTCTTACGTCCGCAAAGGCAGATAAGGAAGCATAAAGACACAGCATGCCCCTCCTCAAGCTTCCCGCCGCCACACTCACCCCCTGACTCAACTTTGCCGAACCCCTATTCCGGTTCTCGGAATTCTCCCCCCCAAAGAAACACATTTCTCAAAAGGTCTCACCTAGAAACACACACACCAACCATCTTTCTGCAGCACATCTTCCATTTTCGTCACACTTCATCAACACCAAACACCCGACGCCAGCAACTCTTGGCTTTTTCCCTTCTCGAACACTCCCAACCCGGCGTTCCATCCATTTAACCACCTTAAGATCTCTCTTATTATGAACCCTCACCTCACCTCACATTCCCGCAAAACCCTTCCCACCAATCAGCGTAAAAATAAACTCTACTCAAAAAGCAATCTGAAACGTCACCCCCAGGATTCTTGTAATTCACATTCTGCTTGCTCTGCCCGTTGCAACCGCCCTATCTTTACTGGGCCTGCCCCCACTTCCATAGAACTGCAGCCAAAGACAAATCCAGAAAGACACAAGACTTTGATGAACAATATCTTTGCAGATCAACCGCGCCAAGGAACAAAGAGACTCCGATAGAGCAAAAAAAAACCACTCACCTTTCACTCACAACTAACTAACTATCCATAACTTGAAGAATCGACCATCTACCTAGGTAGGTACCCAAACAACCACTTAAATGCATGCCCACTATGCTCATCATCAACTGTCCAAACCCCCCTCGGCCAACCCGACTAAATTTCTCTCTCTCACTAACGTAAATACCACGTTCCCATCATCTCCCCCAACAAAGAACCCCTCCCACCCCAGATCGCCACGAGGCCGAACAACGAGATTCACAATGCACCTTTATTCCTCCCCCTTCGCCTCCTCCCGCCTCTCTCTCTCTCTCTCTCTCTCTCTCTCTCTCTCTCTCTCTCTCTCTCTCTCTCTCTCTCTCTCTCTCTCTCACACGCACGCGCGCGCAACCACGAACCACCCGGCACCCAC